>VWZG01009477.1:1509111-1793256 GCA_013396735.1 Grallaria varia
AAAAAAAAAAAAAAGAGAAAAGAAATAATAATAAAAGTGCTACAGACAGGGAAACACCATCTAGGAAACCAATCCCCAAAACTGGGGTTTGTCATCATTACAAAATCCTAATCAGCAAATCTGTCCTGCGTACAAGAAATTTAAAATGCTGAAAAAACATCCTGTAATATAAAATCCTAATAGCAACTTGAACTGTACAGAAACAAAGGCTTCCCTGACTAGCCAAGGACTTTTCTGCAGCCTTAGCAAGCACCCTTTTCCTGTCTTTTCATACAACTTAGAAAGTTCAAAGAAAAGGAAGTTATGAGTCATATGCAGAAGACCATACAAGATAAGGAAGATTTGAAACAGAGAAACCTACAGAGATGCTCATTTCAGAAGCTGCCACCTGATCCAGCTGTGCTGTGCTACAGCAATGTTAAAACAGCTTCATGATCTCTTTTCTTTCCAGCTGGAAATCCCTGAAGGTATTCCTTTAGGAAATTTGGATTTGTTTTCACTAAGTAACCCAGACTATTGCAGGGATTCACAATTTAAATAGTTTAATGTGACTACAACTTTTTGGTTTGTTTGTTCACAGGATGAGAGAGAGCTTTTATGGCTTTATTCTACACATCGACTAGGAATAGCATAATCTCTGGTATTTTAAAAAAAAGGAAAATTCATTATGCAGGCTTGCTTTTCCTGTGCTTGCAAAAACTTCCCTACAGGCCAGTATCTAAATCAGTCACTGATTCAAATGCTGCAGCACAATCTGACATCAGAGAAAAGAAATCAGCATCAGATTCTTTGTGTAACTAATAGCAAAAAAAAAAAATTGTTTTGTCTTTGAGATGTAAAAAAGTGTCCCTTGAATTTATATTATGTCAATGCTGAAGAAGTTAAAGAAAGAGTTAAAAAACAGCCTTCGCTACAGAGAGGAGTCTATGGAAATGAAATGAGGATCAGACTCCCAATCCCAAACCCACTGCTCTTTGGAGCAGTAAAAAAGACCCTTTGTGCTAAAACCAACAAAACCCTGCACAAGAACTGATCTAGAGGAAGGATAAAGGGCCTGCCTCACCAAAACCTGTGATGGTTCCAAACCTTATTTCTTTACACACAGGGTTAGCCAAGAAGGACACTTTTTTTGTAGTTGACAAGGATATTACGCCCTGCAGAGCTTGGGCTCTGGCACTCAGCCCTTACTGGCATTTACCACACAACTGGGTCACTGGCTCACTGAGGCCAAAGTCGAAAGAATTTCATTCCCAAATCAAGAGATTCGGGTTGGTAACGTCCACAAACTTGACTGGAACTGCTGTTGGGTCAGTTAAACCGTGATTGATTTATTAATGGTCAAAGTCCTCGGGAGAGAACTTCCACCTGCCACCCGATGAGCTACACATGGATGCTGAAGAAGGAGCTAGAATGAGGCCAACACGCCAAGTTCAGAGTGGCTACACAGCCACCACTTTCCCCTTTAAGGAGCTGGGCACTAGCATAGACATTTTCAGAAATATCTTCTGACTCCTGTATAAGACTCATCATTGGCCAATTCGGTATCAAAACCAAAATTACAGTGGTGCTAAAATATTAGTTAAAAGGCAGGCGAAGTGAGCATATAAGCCCAGTCAACTCAAAGAGCAGGGCTACAGCACTGAAAGGTACTTCCACCAGACTCCAAAGACAGTAGAGATGGTGAAAATTCATGAGAAGAATCAGTTGAAGAGATTATAAATCAAACTCAAATTTTTTAGGGGGAGGTGTACAAACCAACGCCAGAAAGGCAGGCTATGCATCCACTGCTGGACAATTCACAGAATTGTAGAATGGTTTGGGTTGGAAAGGACCTTAAAGACTATCTAGTTCCAAACCCCCCTGCCATGACCAGGTCGCTCAGAGCCCCATCAAACCCGGCCTTGAACATTTCCAAGGGTGGGGCGTCCACAGCTTCTCCAGGCAACCTGTGCCAGGGCCTCACCACCCTCATAGTGAACAACTTCTTACTAATACCTAATCCAAACCTGCCCTCTGTCAGTTTAAAGCCATTACCCTCAAAAATGAATCTAAAACGTTAGAACAACATACCATCCTTATTTGAAACATCTGCTGCTTCACTTGCGAGGTCAATTTTCATAGGCTCCACAGAAGGTTCCTCTTGCCCTTGCATCCCTAGAAGACAAGCCAAAGAAGGAGAAAAATCAATACTTAGAGTACCTGATAAATGTGTAATTCTCAGACTCCATATGCCTGGTTTTCTTTTCCTTTTCTTCTGCCATGCCCTTACCTTTATAGACTCTGCTGCTGTACAGTGGCACCCAATAAGGGAGAGGACAGAGGCTACAGGGGGAAGAACATGGTTTGGAAATAACTGCCTGAATATTTGCAGCAATCTGTGCTCTTTTCTAACTGGGATTGTTAAAACCCCAGCACGGTGTGTGCTTCTGCCTCCCTGCCATTTTTTTCTCATCACTTTTGAAGAATCCCTTCTGCTCATAAAATGCAATCTATGACAGGGACCTAATCACACTTGTAAAGTTTCTCTAGCTAGTAAAAAAAAAAAAAAGAAATACAGTGAAAGTTCAGACAGTTCAGATACACCAGGTAGTCAGACCCAAACTAGAATCTGAATGAAGGAAAATGCATTTTATGGGTGTAACTCAACATTTTTATCTCTTCTGCCTCAGGCTCATCTGGAAGCTTAGATTCAATCTCCTAACAATATTTGAAATGGAAAAAAAAAGAAAAGTGGGCTTGCTGTTTTGTACACAGTTCTAATATTCTGCCGTTTTTAGTTAAATTGTATCATGCTACTTCCCTATTTTTGTGGCTGCAGCGCCCATCCTGCAGGATGTAGTTCACTAAGTGATCCAGGCATTGGGTGGTTATTATGAGCCAGTGTAGAAAGGACTCAGGCATCTAAAAATATGCTTTATTCTTAAACTGAACTGATTTACCTCTTCACTGTCCCTCAAATGCTTCCTTCCCCTTTCTGCAGAAGTCTGAAGTGGGGCTTTTAAGTGCACTGGAGTGCACTACATTTATTTCGTCCATAAAAATGTATCCATCACTGAAATTTTCAGCCAGTTTTGTCCTCATAATTGTATCTGCAAACCAATACAGTGTTATGGAGATTTCACTTTCCTCTGGGCTCGCTGCCTTGGAAATGCTATTCCCACTGGCAACTTCCAGCACATTACCTATAGAATTACACCATAGTGGAATTGTTAAGGTAGGGAAAGACCTCTAAGATCGTGTCCAGTTGTTCACTCACCACAAAACCATGTCCGCAGGTGTCATATGAACTCACCTTCTGAACAGCTCCAGGGATGGTGATTCTACCCCTTCCCTGGGCAGCCTGTTCCAATGCCTGACCTATGGTTGGTCCTACAGAGCATCAGAAATGCTAAAACAAGGACCCAGCACGCACAGAAACCAACCAAAAATAGGCACCAGAAGGCTCAATTCGCCGACTCGGTGAACATGGGGGATGGAAGACTTTACAGTGATGGAAACGTTACCCATCATATTAACAGACCTTGCTTCTCATGCAGAAATCTTTCAGTGGATCGCCACATCACCACTTCACCTCTTCCTCACTGGGTTAAAACCATCTCCCCATAGAAACAAACAAAACGCCTGTGAACGTCTGTGACTGAGAGCCCTGCACGTCAGCGAATGCCTGAGACAGCCCCATCAAACTCCTGAAGCTTCTCTGGGGAATTCAGCAGTGGTTTTCCTCTGAGGTCCCCCATGCACCATTGCGCCCAAGCTTTCAGGTGCTCGCTCTGGGGAGAAATGCCCTTTTTGGCTCACACAAAGGATAGACCCAGGTCACTGCAACGCAAAAGCATGTCTACGTGGCAGGTACCTGTCAAGTACAAAGCCGAGTGGTTATCTGCAAAATCCCTGCCTGACTTCTCCTCGCAAAATCAGTGGGGAATTTGAGGGACTCTGAAAGCACTGATGAATCAAATACAGCGACACTTGGGTTGTGCTACATTTTGATGAGCTGGGGGAAGCAGCTCTATGAAAAGCAAAACTTTGAAAAAAAAATCACAGAATGGTTTGGGTTGGAAGGGAGTCTTAAAGATCATCTAGTTTCAACCCCCCTGCCATGGGCAGGGACACCTTCCATTAGATAAGAGGGCTCAAAGCCCCATTCAACCCTGCTAGGAACACTTCCAGGGGTGGGGGCAGCCACAGTTTCTTGGGGCAACCTGTTCCAGTGCCTCACCACCCTCTGAATAAAGAATTTCTTCCTAATATCCAATCTAAACCTCTTCCAGTTTGAAGCCATCCCCCTTGCCTTATGGACTGCCCCTCCAGGAGTGCAGCCTGCAGTGGATGCAGCTCTTCCCACCAAGGCACTCTGATGTTGGGGTTTGGGATCCCTGCTAAACGCCAACGTGCTCTGACTGGCAGCTGATGCCTCAGAGTCTGATGCCCCCTCTGAACCACCACCTGTTACCCAAAGAAAGCAGAGACAATACGACATGACGGGTTATGTCTTGGCTCCCTGTAGCCAGCGCCTGAAGATGTCCAGGGGAAGTTCCCAGGCCTTATCCCAAGGTCTCCCATTAACCAGCTGGCACGCCTGGCTTCACCACTTTCCATTTCAGAAATCTCTCGTGGCGCTGACAGGTGCAAAGGATTACTGGCGCAGCGTTAGGTGATGACAGAGGCTAATTAAAGAGATGGCATTTTGTGGGCACGCGTGTGTGCACATGTGTGCAAACGTGCTAATTTGGGCCTTGTCCTAATTTTGTCCTGTTTGTTCCATCCCATTAGGGATGAAATCAGGTGGCGGGATGGGAGGAGGCTGGAAAAGAGTAACAACAGCGTCAGCACATCTCCAAAATTACTTTTTCAGAGATGCAGGGTCATAAATATTGTGAGAGGAGTTGCTTCTGTTCTGCTCTTTCACCTTCTTTCCAAGTTTGAAGCGCTGACTCCCCATCCCTTCTGGCAGGGGTGGGGGTCATTGCAGAATTGTGGTTTTTTCACTCTTCAAGTTGATTGTTGGATACTGTCAGCAAGAAAACGATAGTGGGAAACAAAATTCAGGGACAAACAAGGCAGAAGGTATTTTAAACCTTTACAAAGCCGAGCACCACCGTGAACCTCGGGAGGAGGCTTGCAAATTATACCGTCTCATTTTTTGGGGAAGATTTACAAATTCAGTTAAGATAAATCTTAATTTCTTCCCTCGCTGTTACTGCGGGAGGGGAGGCAGGAACATTCGCTCTACTGCCACACGTGTGGAAAGCTGCTCCAAGAAAGCTTCTCCCCCGCTGTGCAGTCAATCCCAGCGCCGCACCGAAACGAGCCCATTTCACACACACACACACACACGGCAGAACGTGATCAATACCAGAACCACCCTGACAACCAATTTATCCCCGAGGCCTCTCCCTTGTTTTGATTGCTTCAGGTTAGAGCACAAACAAGCCAAAGATTTCAGGTCTCCGCGCGCGGGAGCTGAGAGTTCCCCAAGGGGAGGGAGCCCGGGAGATACCACTTTCAATTTCAATTCCCATTTCCAATTGCGCTTCTGCCAGAGCTCATTACCTGAACCCTTCGCTGACTGGTTACACAACCAGCCCAGTGCTAAGAAAAAAACAGGCTGCTGGCGAAGGCAAGGAGAGCTCCCAGCTTGTTCAAATGCATCAGAAAAGTGTATACCGGGAAGACAGAAATCCCTGTACTGCTATTGCATGTTTGGTTTTTTTTCCTCTTTTCCCCTCATAGTCACAATCTGTCATTAGTTCCCTGTGCTTGCAGCTAACACATCATTTTCTCTAGAGAAATGTGATTTTTTTCTCCCCCCCTCTAGATTCATGAACGATCCACAAGGCTGACAGGAGATGTGGTAGTTGTCGGTACCTTAGCATCAGTTTTGAAAGTGCCCAAGTACAGAGGTCAGACATCCATGATAAATCCTAACGAGTAAAAAGTGTCACCCTTGTCCTCTTCCTCCCTTTGCATGAAGTTTATATCTATTTCAAGTGATAAAAGCAGGCAACTATGCAGGCTTAGAAGCCGTAACACTGAGCAATCCATAAAACTCATTGTCACCTGATCATCAGCAGGGCTTTGCTGTGCACTGAAGAGCACCTCTGTAACCAGGAGAGAGAGGTGGGCTCCTCTCCCAGGTAATTCAAAGCACAATCCCAATAAAGTGTCCCTAGAATCGACGAATCGTTCCTGGAAGGCACCTGGACTGGGTTTCTGCTCTGGGCTGCCCAAGTGAAGGGAGTTTATTTCTCTTTGATGACCCTCAAGGTGGCGTTCTCTTTGCAGAGCCCGGCCTTTAAGACCAGCCTTGACACTGGGTGTGGTTAAAGGGTCATTGAGTGGACTCCGAACCAGGAATCTGGAGTCCTGCTATAAATTCTTAGCTTCTTATAAGGCCACAGACCAGCTTTAAGACAGACAGAAAAACAAATTTCATGTGTACATGTGTTCTGTCAGTGCAATCACACAAGACCAAGACAAGTTAAAGCTTAAAAAATTCCCCCACTTTAGAAGTCTTGCAATAAATGGGAAATTCTGGCCCTAAGATCATTCTGGATATTCAAGGAAGAAAAGGGTTATCAATACTACAACGATCTAGAAAGCTTGTATTTTCACAGGCGAAACGACCAGACCATTATTCCCATAACATGACTGCCCAGCAATTTTGGGTGCTGCCACAGGAATTCCAATAAAATACTATCCTGCCCATGGACAATTTTCAAACAGAGGAAATTCATTAGTTGTAAGTTATTCACAGAGCAGTTGCTTCTACTCAGTTTTATATACTTTGAAAAAAAAAATCACCTCTGTCATTATGCAACAGGAAAACCACATTACAGCTATTCCGAGGAACTCAGATTTCCCTGATTCATACCCACTGAATAAAATTTATTACCGTGAGTTCAGCTGTAAATATGCTTCCCCTAATTGGAACACTCTGAGAGATGGAGGCTTGTTAAAATCCAAATTTCTCTGTTTAAAATTTGAAGGCATCATTTTTCATCCGCAGCAGCAACAACAACAACAACAAAAGACAAAGCTCTTCTGACCCACAGCTCCACTGTCTTATCTGTCAAAACC
This sequence comes from Grallaria varia, assembly GCA_013396735.1. Lineage (NCBI taxonomy): Eukaryota > Metazoa > Chordata > Aves > Passeriformes > Formicariidae > Grallaria > Grallaria varia. Next base: position 1,516,192 of record VWZG01009477.1, read on the forward strand.
AGTTCTGTTTTTCTTGCTCTGTAAATAGCCAGAGCTGGGTTTTTTTTTTTCCCTTCTTTCCAGTCATTTCACTGTAGCTCTTTGCTAATGTGACTGTCAAGCCCTCACGTACTTTGTTTACCGCTGTATTTTAGCAGCATTACAAATGCTGCCTCGCTTAGGAAACTTCCTGTGATACAAAGGGTTCTGCTTGACTTCTGCCTGACACCTCCATCTGGGATGACCGACCCTTTTAACCAGAGCGGATTCTACCACATCAAAGGTTTACGCTCCCTTCTTCTACAGCTCTACTTACAAAACCACCCAACCTGCTGCTCTCAGGGCTATAAGATAAAAAAGCCCAGCAATCACTGTCCGTCTGTACTTTGTGCTTTTCGGGGGGCAGTTTTCCCCCCTTGTCATCCTTTTGCAGTTCATGGGTTGAACGCGACAGCTCCAAACCCGCAGGAACGGCACCTCTTTTGGCTTTGTCTCCTGGAGCAACCCAGCACGATGGATCTCCCCAGCCCTCCAGAGCAGCGCGTATCGGCTCAGCCCTCCGTGTCTGTGCACAAAACTGTACCTAAAGGCATCGTGCTGCTCCCGGCCGCTGTTATTTCCAGTTTATTTTATATTTTTTTTTAAAAACGCGATTTAAAAGTGTCTACGATCCTCTTATCCCTATCCCCCTTCCAGCCCTTTATTAAACATACTGTTAGTAAATCTCATTACACCTCCTTTTCCCCAAAGGCAGGAATGGGAGGGTAGTGAGGATTGTCCCTCAGCAATATGGCCTGTAAGAGCCATACAAATTGGGCGTCTCTAAAATCACTAATGCCCACCAGGAGCTCTTTGTGTCTTTTGTCTCTCTGTAACAACAGGATAAACCTGCACACAGCAGGCTTTTGATGAATACAAGGGCATAGCGTTTTAAGCAAAGCCTTTTTGATTTTTTTTTTAATTTCTTTTTCTTCTTTTTTTTTTTAAATTCTGGAAAAGGCTTAGCTGTGTGAAAGGCCACGTTGCTGTTTTCCAGACACTCTTTCTGTGAAACTTCTCATCGGAAAAGAAGCCTGCAGCATCGAATGTCTGAAACGGAGCCCCCAGAAGCTTTCATCTCATCCTTCAATCACTGGCTGTTAACACAACTAAAACGCTGCCTGGCTGGGCTCAAACTGGCACCTCACCTGTCCTGAATGGCTTCCAAAGCACTTGTGCTCCATCGCTGCCTGCAAATAAGGCAGAGAGCCTGCGCAGCGGCAGGATGAGAAGTGAAGGGTTTCTGAATGAACTCTCTTTGACATTCTGTCATTTTTCCTGCCATCTATGAAACTCAATCAGCGATTTGATCACTACCTGCCCCATCCCAAAAACCTGTGTAGGTGTGAGGAATTACAGCACTAGGGGCCTCCAGACCTCCTACGGCTCGCCTTTCACCAGAGGGAAGGATGTTGGGCATCTGGAAATGTTTCCTGAATTCCACGGCCATGGGACCCAGCCTTCTGAACAACTTCTGGCTGTCCCTCCACTCCCATCACATCATCACGTTCCCTGCACACTCACCATGCTCGTTACCGCGTACCCGGTACCACGGCAGCTCCTCCAGCTGTCCTCAAACAGCAGCTTTAATTCCTCTTTGCGCCACTAACCTGCGGTGGGGACTCTTGCCCTTAATTTTGAAGAACCCATGGGGGAGCCCAATGGCTTTAATATAGGTCTTTCTTTCCCTTGGGTCAACCCGCTAAACCCATGAACTAGTTAATAGCTCAAGCTGCTGCTGTATTTCCCATCAGCACATACTGTGCCCCTATTTCACTTCAATCTTGCATCCACTGTATTTTCCGAGCGCTTCAAATGATCTTGAGGCAATGGCAGAAAAGCACTAGACTGTGAAAGCAAAGAGGTCCTGGATCTCCCAAGCAGGACAGATTTGTCAGAATGTCACTGTTTGTTTCAAAAAAGGCAAAGAAACTTTCCTTTTCGCTCCAAAGGAGCCAGTCACTCCAAACATAAGAGACCATGCCAGTGCTCAGCCCTGAGCATCTGCACAAGAACAAGACGGATGCTGGAAATGAACAGAAACTATATTTATAAATTAAATTATAGGAAAAGGTGGGGAAGGAGAGGGGAAGAACCTGAGAGGTCACAAATAGCAAATTGCCCAAAAGCTGGAAGTCAGAAAAGTTCCTTTCAGACAAACACAGTCATCTTTCACAGAGCCCCCACTCCACCCACAGAGGGCAAAGGGAGGCTTTGCCTGAGTTTCTGATAACACACAAACGGGGCTGCTCACCCTTCTGGCTGCAGCCATTTATTTCTGGGCATCACCGTGTCTGAAAGGGGTTACTGCTGAGCCAGAGAGTAGCCTTGGAAAATATCTCATTCAATTCTTTTTCAAGACTATTGCCAAGTATGTGAAGAATGAGCTTCAAAGTAGCAGGGAGAGGTGTATGGATCTACCCGAAAGGCACTGACAATACACAATACGGGAGAAAGAGTCTTCCCTCTTATTTATTTGGAGACCCCAACCTAAGTTTTGCAGCTTAAAATAAAAGAGAGTATTTACAACAGGGAGAGGCACATGAAGCTCAACAAAGTTCTGCTAACAGATAAGCTGAAATTTTCAAACTTTATGTGATATAAGGATACAACAGTGAGCATACAAAATAAGAAGTAATTAAAAAAAACCCCCAAAACCAATAAAACTCACCACAAATAAAATTTGGATATAACAAAATTTTGAACATACAACACATTCAACTGAAATGTCTTGCTTTTTGGAAAGAGCCCGAAAGGCACATCACCTCCTTACCAAGCACTCTGTTTGAATTTTAGAAAACTGTTGGCTTCTTAAAACCAAGCTAAACATCATATCGTAGAATCACAGAATCATCAAGGTTGGAAGAGACCTCCAAGGTCATCTAGTCTACCACCACAATCACCCCTAAATGATGTCGCCAAGCATCACATCCAGACCCTTCTTGAATGCTTCCAGAGAGAGTAACCTCACCACTTCCCTGGGCAACTTATTCCAATGCCTAACCACTCTTTCTGTGATTTTTTTTTTCCTCTAGTATCTAATCTGAACCTGCCCTGGCACAACTTAAGGCCATTTTATCTTGAGGTATGGTAGAAGAGACCGACTCCCACCTCAATACAACCTCATTTCAGGAATGTGGTGTGCCCCTTTGAGCCTCCTTTACTCCAGACTAAACAAGCCCTGTTCCCTCAGCTGCACCTCACAGGACCAGACCTTTCAGCAGCTTCTTCCCCCTTTCTCTGGACTCGCTCCAGCTCCTCAATGCCCTTTTTGAAGTGAAACTCATTTACTTGTAAAGATGCAGTGATTGGCAGCGCTCAATAACAAAGACCTTACAGATGATCCCTATCACATCTTTTTCCCCTACTGAGACACATGTTCAATAATGATTATTTTTCAAAAACAATTAAACGTATTCTTTATTTTTTTTTTTTAACTAGCCCTGCTCTGACTCCTTCAAAGCCAAAGTTTTACCGTCAGCTGTAAAATACAGTGATACACACAAATCTTCTCTAAAGGACTCATTTTGCTACCGAGTTCCTTACCTGCTCCAGTTTTTGGGGCTGTTTTTTTTTTTCAGATATGGATGGTGACTCATCGAAATGGAACAGATGTTTAAATAAACCACACACAGAGGCACACCTGTGTGTGTGTGTGTGTGTGTATGTGCGGTCAAGGGCAGCAAGCAATTTTTCATAAAGAAATGGCTGGGAGTTGCTTTCTCCCCGTAAAGAAGGGAATAGCTGAGTGATGGATGGTGGTGCTGGATGTGTCACCCAAGGTGACGCTTCCCACCCTGCTCCAGAAGCGCCACGTGCCCCACGGAGAGAAGCCATGGCTGAAATCTGGCTTCTGGACATCAGCGTGGCTTTTGCCACATCAGAGGATGTCACTAATGCTGAGTGCTGCCCCTGTTTCTCCTGTGACATTCTGGTGTCGTGAGCCAGCCCACACCAGTCAGCCTTGAAGGAATGGGAGGGAAAGCAAACATATTGCAAGTGCTGTAGCACCTCCTAAGCGTGGATGCCACTTTTAATTTCTGCTGGTAACTGGACGAATCTAGAAGCAAAATTTTCCAGTGATGACAGGGAGGAAGATATTTCCCTGGGCTACATCAGAGCAAGGGGTGCTCTAACCTCCAGTTGGGAATAACTATGTCCTGCTCCGAACACAGACTGTGCAGAAGTAAGCCATGAGAGGACCACAATCATGAGCAGTGATTTGAGTCCCCAAATCAAGTGTGGTGAGGCCCTGGCACAGGTTGTCCAGAGCAGTGATGGACACCCCATCCCTGGAAGTGTCCAAGCTCAGGTTGGATGGGGCTCGGAGAAACCTGGTCTAGTGGAAGGTGTCCCTTGAAACCGGATGGTCTCTAAGGTCCCTTCCAACCCAAACCACTCTATGATCACAGCATTTCCAAAGGGAATCACATGTCACATATTCCCAAACGACAAGCCTAAAAGAACAACCTAGATACTACAGTGGGTGTTTCAGCTCCAGGGTGACAATTTACCGGCGTATCTCAAGCATCAGATTTTACCACTGACATTTTGGGGAGTGAGGGAGGTGGGAGGTATCGCAGCCATAGAGTAGCTGGTGTTTAACACTTGAAACACCCACCTGTCCTCCTGACACTCTTCTCCTCACACGAATACAAGAGTATTTCCAAACCCCTGAAAAGCACAACGGAGAAGATAACTCCTGTGGGTTGCTTTAGAATAAAGCAATCCAACCGCTTGGGTGTGAACATCTGCACCATAGGAGCATATCACCACACGATAGGCTTGGCTGGTATTTCCTGGCCAGGCTAAAGACCGGGTGTTCTGGGTTCCTGGGTCATGGGGGGGGAAACTGTCTCAATATTAGCCCAGCAGTGAGGTTGGTTTATTTATTCTGCTTCTTGGAGAAAACTTTAAGACCAAATGAAAAATTCCACCATGTGAAATAGAAAAATCTTGTCCTGCAGCAGAGCTTCCAGAATAGCAGGCCAGGAAAAACCAAGTGTCAGTGCTGGCAGTCACACACTTGCTTCTTTTCCTTGCAGAGAAGCCATTATGCAGTGTTTTCTAAAATTGTAAATGTTCTTTCTGGCTCACAATGGGAAACAACACTAATATGCATCACCGGGTGTGAGATAAAATGTGCGGCGTTATTGTTGCCTTTGATTTGTCTTCCATTTATATCAGCTCTCAGTCAGAATTACACAAAGGCAGCGCTGCAGATTTTTTTTTTCCCTCTCAACTTTTTCAACGTTTCATCCTTTGTTTGGTTCATAAATTCTAGGGTCTAACTAGGACGTTACATCAGAGACAGGAATTTACATTTAGACAACTTAATGCAAAGAATACCAACAACCATAATCCCCCCACAAGAAGAGCTCCAGAGTACTTGCCAACTGACATCAGCTTTGTAAAACAGGGATCTGACTTATTTGCTTGAAACTGAACATTTCTGAAGCTAACAATTGGTTATTTTTTAGGTTTTTTTTTATTAGTATTTGTGTGGTTTTGTCCTGTCCCCCCCACCCCACTTTTTCCTTGATTTTAGGGAGTCTCCACTCCCTGTGATGCTGCTGCTTTAAGCCTCTGACTATGGAGACGGCTCCATTTTTGGCAGTCTGGGAAAAAAGCCTGGCAAAAGAACCTGAGCACAATGGTAACTACAAGAGGAATGCCACTGTGATTCGGAGAGCCACCTAAAAAAAAACAATAGGTAGCAGACACCTCCAAGGAGAGCTTACTGATTGCAGGATGCTTAAGAGAGGCAGTTTTTCTTCTTCCCAACCCCTAGGCAAGGACTCAAGCAGTAATGGGCAAACAAAAAGCCAGCAAAGTGAATCAGAGACACACTAAATTGCTACAGAGGAGTCCTCAGTCATGTGCATCAGCTCTGACATCTACCAGTGTTGACACCCAGGTCCTGTGATTTATCACGTTTATAGCTCAGTTTAGGTGGATGGGTGAACTATTGTGGGCTTTTTTGTTTCCCAGTAATAATTCACCCTTGCACAAGCTTGTTCCCACCATTTGGAGAGGCCCATCCTTGCTGTTCCTGCTCATTCTGGCAACTTTATAAGAAGGAGAACAAGGAGTCAGAAATTTACTCTCGGTTTTTATATACACCAGACACTTATTTGTATCAAAAGTGAATTCAAGGAGCAAGTTAGACCCAAGGCTGGCTTATGGCTAGACCATTACTGTGACACTGGATAAAAATTGGGAGCAACTACTTTTTTCTCAACCATCCTGCCTTCTCTCCAAGGTATTGAAGATTCTTCAAAGTTCTGTTCTATCTCGAGGCACCAAATAGAAACTGGAGGGCAAAACCACATAACACAGAGTCTGAACAAATGTCTTCTAAAAAAAAAAGGGGGTGGGGGGGGAAACTGTCTCAATATGTTTCTTATCAGAGGATACGCTTTCAAAAAGACCAGGATTTTTCCCTTTAGCACTGGAGATCATATCCCCTCTTTCCATCAAACAGTCTTTTAAAAGAGGCTGTTCCAGATGCCAGCAGACATAGGTCAGTATTTTCAAAAATAGGTGACTCACTTTAGGAGCACTTTAAAAAGGGAGTTTAGATCCCGAGTTTCAAAAGCTCCAAGCTCTGAGCAGCTCCAGATGGCTTCAAAGGGGCTCACTTCACAAGGTGTTTTGGATGTGCTCAGCATTTTTGAAATTCAGGGCACCTATCTGGAATCCTAAACACGGGCTTAAATATTCCCTGCCAATTCTCACCGCGCTGAGGGTGACGCCACCTCTGTAACCTGTGCTTAGAAAGCTCGGTGGTGGCATTTTAACTAACAAAATATGGCTTTCCCCTTCTTTTCCCCCACGACAGAGTTTATGGAACTGCTGACAAAAGCGGCGTCTATCCCGAAAACTGGCAGACTCGACTCTAACGAGGTAACTGTAATTTTCCTTGAAGCTACACTGAGCAAGTCGATAAAACCTCCACAAATCCTCTTAATAATTGATAATTTACACGGGTTCCTTACAAGGAGGTGTCCTGAAGGTCAGCCAGAACACAGCAGCCAGGGCTGTGGGATACTCAGAAATGCCACAGGTCACAGAAAAGCACAGAACCCCAGGCTGGAACACTGCAGGATTTCGCCCTTCTTGTAATTCCAGCTCCCTGATAAGGTGCCAGAAAACGTAAAGACTTGCACTTTGGATCTTAGCACCAAAGTCAAGGCCTCTACCAATTAAGCCAGAAAAGAATAATTGTATTAGCAGCTGATAGCAGCAGCCTTCTGTCCTGCTAAAGGAGGATGACACGCACACATTAAAAGCACTTCCTCAAGCTAAACTTCTTCATATTGCTGGATTCGGACCACGTTTTATGATTTATTCATAATAAAGAGCTTCTTAGCTCATGAACTTGCAGATGCCCAAAGCCTTTTCATTATACAGCTTTCAACTATTCTGGGCTTAAAAAAAGAAAAAAAAGAAAAAAAAAAAAAGAAATGGATACAGGGGATCCATCCTAGGGTCAACCAGCAGCATCTCACCTCTTCTTCTCCCCTGGACTACCCCGTGCAGGAAGACAATAGAGAGCTTTTGGGTCAGAATTAGAGGCTCCAAGTGTGCCTTGTACAGATGTGCACATGGTCCAGGTCCACACGAATTTCTACGACAGGATTATCACTGCCCACAGTCTCCACAAACACCTTGGCATCTGTTACTTTCACAGGAACTACTGAAGCTCTCAGAAGAATGCAAAAGGTGCTAATCCCCCGGTGCAAGTGACTTCAGCCCTGACAGACTTTTCTCAGAGTCACAGATAAAACTGAAGGATTCAGCCATAAAGGATTAGGAGTGGTGTCACCTAGAATTAAGTCACTGGCCTTGAACCATGTTCTTTTTCAGTGCTGTCAATAGCAAATTTCACCATCCTAAAACCAAGCTTTATTGAGTTTCTTTAAATATATATATATGTATATATCTTGGTTTCCTGAGTAGGTTTAAAGGTCTAGACACCACACATTGTATAGTTTCCATTTTTCCACTACACCTTAAGTGCACTAAAAACCATCAATCTGGCAATCCAAAGAGACCCAACAAATTCTTTTCACAACTGTATACAAAGAATGTTTATGTGCATAAGGAAAGACAGGAAATAAAACAAACACCTTGCACGGCTCTCTTCACACAGAATCTATTTTAAATATACAGACCCTAGAAGGGAAGGGCCTGTTACACAGAAAACTGGCCTTAGCCTAAAAAGTTTATAGCTCACAGCGTATCTAGGTAAGTATTTTGCCTACTTAGCTGTCCTGTTATTCCAATGTAAAGCACCCAAAACAGGGCTCTACCAGAGATTTGCTCTAAGTCAAAAGTCTACAGCCTTTCAGCAGGAGTCGAGATTATTTGGGCTCGTAGGGGAGAAATAAGCCTTGTGCCTTAAAGGAATATATGTGACAATGCTGAGCACTGACTTAAAATCTTCTGATGGTCCCAAGCACTGATCCTCAGCCCGGTAAAACCTGCTGTGATTTGGGAGTGCTGTGCCTGACTCAAGCTGGAGACTGCCCAGGCATTTGGCAACAGCCCCGACACCGGGACAAAGCCACCGCAGCTACTGCATCCCGCAGGCAGCGGGTGGTCCTGCTCTACAGGCACGTGTGGAGTTGATCAAAGCATCTCTAACAAAACCTCTTCCTGAATCAAATTACATCTTCTTTTTATTATTTTTTCCCCTCCCTTTTTTAAAAGAACAGGTAGTTTTATGGGAAATGTCGTTTTCAGGGAGTCCCATGAATGTATCCTGTGAAGCCCAAGATTTCCTGAGAAATGTTGCTGCCTCTTGCCAAAGCTATGAACCGAAGCTATCAGATTGCCTTTAAAAAAGCTAAAAGTGAAAACTCTCCCAAATTTAAAAGGAAATTAGTATTTTTTAGATATTGTAAAAACATAGAGGCAGGAACAAGAGGGAAGTGCTTCTGCCTAGCCACCTATGAGCAGTCATTCATGCCACAAGTACTTCTGGCAGAGCCAAGCAAGCTATTCTTTCAGCAGCGGGAGCTGGAGGAAGCCTGTTGATCACAGAGGCTCCATGTCTAAGACAGTGATGCAACTGCGTTGGCAGCCCATGAGAGGGATGCTCCAATTAGACTGATGAACATGCAAAGCCCTGACTTTAGGCTGCGCACTCCTTGGGTAGAGATAACTTTGCATGGTACTCCCAGTTCAAGTTTAGAGATTGTATAGCAGGGCTATATGGCAGAAATGATTAATGATGACAGTAACAATACTAATGAGTAAAAAGATCCTGTTTATCCCTCTCTATGTTCCCTGTCAGCAAAATGCTTCGCTTAAGTTTCATTTCCTTAATACAGAGTAATCCATACCCCAAAAGATGACTTAATAGTGTACCTATTCCTCTTGAATAGGAAGTATAATGACAACAGACCCAAATTAAAGCTTGCTAAGTTCAGTTTACCAACCCTTTGCTCTCACAGCACATTTGCTACAGCCGGCTGAAGAGTCCAGATCCATTTCATTTCTGGCTGTTCTCGGGTTTACAAACACCAAATCAATGCAGCTCTTTCTGCATTCCAAACACTAAGGAACTCTGCAAAGACCCTCAGGAAAGGTGGTTTTATTTCAAACACTTTGCCAAGGGCTGCTGGTGGGCCGAGCGCTTTAAGCACGTGATGGCATATGGCAACAAAATTGGGAAGTCTCCAGAAACTAGAAACGGGTAAAATGGGAAAGTTGCCTTCTTGCCAAAACAAAATTCCTGGTAATACAGAGTACTGGATCAAAGACAAAGTATTTTGCAGGAGCACAGAACTTGCAGACTCCTCATCACGAAGGTTTGGGGGACGCTGGGTGGCAGCCTCTTTGGTGTCTTTGGCCAACTTGGCTAAGCACAGCCAAGGCTGGGTCAGCCTCCTGCCCCTTCCTCCAGCTTCCTTATGGACATATCCACCAAATCCTGATTTATTCCCCATGTGGGCACACAAATCACCAGCAGCAGAGATGCTCGGTGAGACACCGGGGAGCCCCTGCTGCTCCTGGCAATGCCTCTTTGGCAGTTCCCAGCAGCAAGGCGGAGAGAGGACAAGGGACAAGACAATTCCAAAGTGTGCCCAGCAGTTTGTACCTGCTGTAGCTGCCCTCGGAGGGGGCTTGGAGAGAGAACAAGGGAAAAGGCAATTCCAAAGTGTGCCCAGCAGTTTGTACCTGCTGTAGCTGCCCTCGAGGTGGGACTTGGAGCTCATTCCTTCATTCCCAAAGCCTGCAGCAGGCCTGAGTGCTCCACAGGGATACAGCAAAGCAAGGAGCAGCTTCAAGCTTTCTGCACGCATGTCCCTCGGGTCACAGAGTCATAGAATAGCTTGGGTTGGAAGGGACCTTAAAGATCATTGATTCCAACCCCCCTGTCATGGGTCTTTGCCCAAAGATTATTCCACTTCCCGGTCAATTAAGAGAGGGTGCAAAATACTGGAGAAATGGCATTTCCTAGCGATTCTGATAAACAAAGTATATAAACCAGCTACTTTAAAAGCAGGCTTTGAAATGCCACTTGGCTTGCTTTGTTCTGAGCACATTCCCAGGGAGAATGTCAGGTCGCATAACTCATTTGTTATCTTTACACAGAGGAGCCGTGCTAAGCACCAGCCATCATAAAAATACTAACACTCCTTTTTGCAGAAAACAAATAGGAAAGAAAAATGCAGCATCTCTGTTACAATAAAAAAAAAAAAGAAAAAAGCAAAAAGAAAAAAGCAAAAAGCCAGTTAGCACTTCAAAGATTGCCACACGGTCTGTAAATAGCGATGTCAATACACGGGGGAGCAGCGCTCCTCTTCAACAGCCTGAGTTACTCCGACGGAGGGAGCATCCTTACAGGGATAACACTTCCCCGTGACATAAAACTACCTCGTGCATTCATTTAGACACACTCTTTGCATTTTATTTCCCTCGACGGCTTAAAAAAAAACCTCACCAAGAATCAAAACTGCATAGGAATAGCATTTCAATCCAGCCCTGTATAAAGCACTGCTCTCCTGCAGGCAGCGAGCACCCAGCAACAACAACTCCACATGTACCACGAAGGGGAGTGTCAGGGAGAAAACTGCAGTAATCGAGGTCACAGCCTCTGTGTTCGCAAAGAAACCCCCTCCCACATGTTCCCCCCGTCATCCAAGGACACTGCCATGTATTTACAGCTAGCCATTTGAATGACATCAAAATATTTCTCTCCAGAGTAGCTGTATTAATAGGTATTTAATTCTAGTGATGCAAACACCTGATGGCAGGGTGCCCTCATTTGCCTGTAAACACACAACACCAGCCACTGAGTTCAATCACGTGGCTGAAGTCCACAGGTACCGATGAGGTACCCGAAATCCCCCACAAAATCTGTGCTTCGCATGCTTAAGCAGCTCACTCTCGTGCTTTATAGGGAAGGAGGGTAGAAGGGGAAGAGCTCTGTGTTGGGGTTTTCTTTAAATCTCATTTGCAGTTGTATAGCTAAAGCTTGGAGATTAATAATAAAAGTGGGTATTGTGACAATGCAGAAACAAATGCTGCTCAACGTCAAACACAAAGCAAGATGCAAATTTATTTTTCTGTTAATTAACCGGGCTTTCATCTCAACTGCTCTGATCTTGTCAATAAAGCTCACAAGCGAGTTTCAAGCCAGTGTGGGAATTAAGCAAACAAAAAACCCCCCCCCAAACCCTCAAGCAAACACCTCAACTCCACCGCCTCCTAGCATTGGTTGGCTAATTATGTATGCTGTTTTTCATTCAGGGGGATCTAAACAGACTGAAACAGGTTAAAAGCAACTGCACTGAGACACTGGCCCACGGGGTGACTGCCCTCTGAATACCACCAGCCAGCTGATGTCAACCACTGCCAAGAACCAAGGGGCATCCCTGAATATTCTGAGAGATAAGAGTGGGAAAGATGGACAGAAAGATGGATGGATGGATGAGAAGACAGACGGAAGGAAGAGAAGAAAGAACAAACAACCGGTCCCCAACGCTAAGTAACATAGCATTCTCCTGCAGCTATGCCCAGCCTCTAAGGATTTGCTTTGCAAGCCCTTTATTGAAATTGTTCAGGTCCTTAACGGATCTCCTGGAGGGGCAAATCAGGAGGGCTGAAAAGCCCTAAGCTAATTAAGCATGGCTGAGACATGCTTGATGAGACGGGAAAAATACAAAGGTTTTGAAAGGCGGAAAAATCTCTGACCATCTGGTAGTGGCGTTGAGGAGAGAAGAAAGGGGAAGGATAAAGAGGCAGCTCTCTGCAGCAAGGAGGTACAGGATTCCCTAATTACTGGGTCACCGAGACCATTACTGCTCCAAATGCCTGTGAAAGCCCCCAACACAAGCTTAGGAGGCTCAGCAAAAACAACAGCTCTCAGCAAGAACAGCATCTTCGGGAAAGCAAACGGGAGCAGCTTTCCCCAAGATACGCCTGCTAATTAGAAATGATGGGTAATGGATGGGGGTGGCAAGGCCCCCTGGAGCAGAACAAGAATTTTCCTGGCGACCTCCCTACCTGTCTCCTCTGACTGCTGCTCTCCAAGGCCCCACAGATGGTGTTCTCTTTAAATTAATACCACCCCGCCAGCCAGAAGGAAGCTTCTGTTGTACTTGGCAATACAGGTGAACAGCCTGCGTTTAGGTTTCAAAGCGAATGCCCCAGGTGTTCCAGCAATATGGCAAGCAGCTGATGTGCTCCAGCCTCTTCAGGCCTGGGCGAGGCTCAGCTGTGTTTTCCTACCTCTAAGACCAGCTAGAGAAAAATCACAGCATTCATGGAGGGGCAAACTTCACACACTGGAGAAAAACCTGAGCCCTCTTCGCTCTAAATGGCTTTGTCATCCACGAGCTGCAAAAGTGCTGGTGCCATCCCAATGAAGAGCTCTGTCCCTTGCCTTCTCCTCTTGGAGGAGCTGGAGATGGCTCTGGATGATTACAGGTGCAGGTTAGCGAGGAGCAAGCTGGCTTTGACACCCAAAGCTGTGACCAAACCCCTGCCAAAAAGCAGTGGTGTGCTCGTTCTCTCTCTCTCTCTCTCTGGGATGTGAATCTGTGCAGCCGATTTCCTCCCCTCCCACATGCAGATCCTTCTCCGATTATTTCAGCCGTGTGCTGTGATCCAGTGAGATTCCCAAGCTGGGTAAAAGTGGGCTATATCCATCTCTGAATGGGGGACCTCATTAAAAGAAGGAAGTGGTTCTGGCAATGTGATGCACTGCACGGCACTGCTGTTTCCAGCATGGGATAGAACCCCCAGGTCTTGGCTACCTGTGCTGGTTAAATATCCAATAGCAGTTGTGATAAGAACAAATGGCATGAACCGTATTTTCTGGCCAAACCTTGACATGAATACATCTCCCCTGGGCTCCCCTTGAAGGTTCATTTGGAAAGATTTCCCAGGCCTTAAACTATCACATCTCTAATTCTGTACTGTAAAACATTGGCTGCGTTTAATGCCAGAGGGAACAGTTTCACCAGCAGATTCTGTGATCTCTGTATATATCAGTTTCTAAGATAAGTTGGGTTCCTTTAGATAGGTACCGGATATATATGTATTTCTTATCATCTGCTTTTCATGCTCACACACTTCAAGAGCCAGCTGGATCTGTCAGCAGAACTGCAGCCAGGAAATCTATTCCCCTCCTCGCCCCACGTCATGCTGGAAGGAGGCGATATCAGAAATACTGTTTAAAGACCTGTACTTTCTTTTCTTTTTTAAGTAAACTTGCCCATGTTGCAGGGCGAGAAGATTCAATCCAAACTACAAAAGCATCCAAACTTTTGGACATGTACCTGAAAAGCAGCTGTATTTCAGCTGCAGGGGCCTTGCAGTACCACTGTGTGGTTACTGAAACATCTCAGTAACCTCCCAGTAACCTCAGGCATCTGCAATTCAGGACTCAGGTTTCCATGTGCAAGCAGATTTATGACGAGACAGGCATTAAAACATTGACAATGGTTTAAAGGGACCGCAACAGCTGTACCTACCACACACTGCACAGTTACTGCTTTAGAAGACAGGGAGAATAAACCAAACCCACAGAGGATGCCAGTTTTGCCAGTCCAAGACTGGTGTGGGAGCTTGTTAGCAACACTCATGAGAGAGGAAATGCAAAATACCTGTTGTCCCAAGGAGGAGGTCCCAGAATTGAGAGCACAGCTCTGGTCTCTTCTGGAGATCAACATGACCACCAGTGAGGAGCTGCTGAGAGCAAAGGAAGGACTGGGCGTGCTGGCAAGGATCACACCAAAACACCACGAATGTGTGAGCTGAGATGCCAAGAGGCAGGGCCGGGGCTGAACTGGGATGCGATGGCAGCACAAACTCAGAGACACCTGGGTGTTGAAGCATCCAAACCCATACGAGGGAGTGGGGCCGTGCCAGTGCTTACCATGGGCATAGTCAGAGCACGCTGAAAATAAATCTGAATTAATGCTGGAAGGGGTCAGCCCCCGATCCCTCGTGCCCTAGAGATCCACACGAGGAGCCATGAGGGAAGCCCCTTCCACCCTTTCCATGCATGCTGGGACAGCACTGACGAGAACATGTGACACCTGCAGAGACCTTTCCATGCTCAGAAAGAGCAAAATTAAAAGCAGTGAGGCTGCTCAAACCAGCAAATCCTGCTCAGTTTCCCGACCCCTCTAGACCAGCTGGGTTGATGGAGGCACCACCCAGAGAGAGGGGGATACTCAGACCCAGCCTTTCTGACAACCTCCCTGAGAACTTCCTGCTAATCTTCCCTCTCAGCTTGGACTGCTGGAAGAACCAGCCAATTTAATTTCCTTGACTTGAGCCGCTGGAGTCGGGTACTGATTTTTCAGCTCACATTGACATCTTATTTTGAAGCACCTGAGGTATCTCCATTTGTGCTCATTTGACGCCTTTGTGCTACATTTCAGGCTGACAGACCACACAAACACATCCAGTGGATGCGCTTTAACTGATGAAACACCCTGTAGCTGTGAGAGCACACTGGCCACAAATTGGGAATCTCAAATGTTTTCCAGGCTCTGAGACAGTGAATTTGCCATCCTGACCCCCTGACTATATACCATTGTTAGCTGTAACCAGGGGGCAATGGAGAAAAGATTATTGACTTTTCCTGCTCAGAATCCAGAACGCAGTTTAACTGATTTTCTATCCAGGTAAGAATGGTATAGCCCATAAGTGACTGCTTATTTCCTCTGCAGAGAAAATGCTGAACGTGTAAACACGCTGCCTTTCAAGGGCTGTCAAGTAATGTAGGTATTGAGTGTTTTTTGACAGGATGCTGTAAATGGAATAAAGAGGGTTTTGGCCTCTGCGGTAGCTGTGATTACTGACACAGCTATGCCCTTCACACTAGTGACTGGAGAACAAACAAACAAACAATAAGGGCCTCAAATCCACCGAGGGGAATAATGAGGCAAAAGGGCTCACGTGTCTCAGAATTTCAGGGTAAAGACTCCGCGTCGCTGGAACGTTAACAAAGGGCATCTTGTGGTGGAAATTTGCTGGCCAAAGAACATGATGGATTTTAGAAGTCACAAGTTAAGTCTGAACCTGGGAGGCAAATCCTTAATAACTGTTTGAGCGAAGCACAGCGCTACTCAAGTGTGGAACAATTACGTTATGAGCATCCAAGCATGTGTACGGGTAAGTAAAAAACACCACCATTCCACATTCGTCATATTTCTCTTGCATCTCTCAAATAAAACCCAGTGTTTTTACAGTTGCCCAGAGAAAGCGCATCATTCAGAGCACTGATTTTCACTGCAGCACCAAACACAGGCACTGCACACAGGAGTGCCCTGCGAAAGGACCTTCAGATTGCATGGGGGACCCCAAAAAAGAGATGCTGAGCTTTGGGTGAAATAGCAGAAAGTCCCAAAGAGCTGCACTTCTGCACTAACATGTTGAGATGACCAAAGCGCAGGTGCAGTCACAGAGACGCAGGAGGTGACAGCAGATCACTCACAGTGACTAGAGACAGGGTCAGCTTGGGCTCTTGGGCTAACACCGGGGGCCAGCTATGCTGGTGGTGACCTTGCACGCTCATCTGGAGGCAAAATGTGAGGAAAGCCAACCAAGCGGAGGAAAACTGTTCCAGATGGCGAGATCTGCTCGAGAGAACACTCACCTGTCAACCACATTAGGAAAAGGTGAGGGGACAGAAAACCTGCTGCCTAAAAACACTATGGGTAACGGGCAGAAGAAAAGGAACAGAAAATACAGTGGTATGAGGAAAGCTTCAAAGATCTGAATGACATTGGTGTGTTTTCTCCTGCTCTGGGTCTGCAGCAGTGAGACGCAGATTTAATCTCAGCTGGGGCCATGCCCTATCAAGGCAACCTCCATTTTACAAGTTGTACACACATTTCCCCTCATTATGTAGCAAGTCCCTCTTTGCACAGCTCTGGCCTCCCTGTCCAAGTGTCAGGAGCAAGGGCACCAATAAAGCCCTGATGTACCTCCCTGGCAGAGCCAGGAGTGGGAATGCACAGAAGAGAAAACAGAACAGAGCTGAATCCAAAAAATGTGCCTCTTGACCCACCTGACAGTACACAGAGTCAGCAAACGCCACCCTTCTCATACAAGAACAAGGTTTACTCCTCACCACGCCACTGGGCAAAACTACAGAAATAAACCTACTGACAGCAAAGTGATAGTTTTACTCTCTGCTCCCCCAAAGAACAAGCAAGGGAACCTTTTAACCGTAGGACACATGATGTTTCCTTTGAGTTTGTTCCTGTTCTGTACTTGAAGTAAAAGACAGCTCTGCCAAACCATACCTTCTCCATTCGCTCTGCTTGTGGCTTCCCCATGCCTGGTGATGACCGGATTCCACTCTGTCTTATGAAAATCCCTGGCTGAGAGCAGTTTGTCTCTGCTGCTCTAAGTGTGTGGCCATTCGAGCTTCTGAAATAGCTGTAAAACAGCACCACAGCCTCTGCATTGTGACACATCCACCCCTAACCTAAGCAAGTGGGAGCACAGCAGTTCCAGTTCCAGGGACGGCTCGGCTGGATCTGTGTGCACTGCATCATAAACAAGCTTTATGGAAAGAGGGAAGATTCCGAAATTCATCAGCCCTTAACAAAACGAAGCCTCCTTTTGTGGCAGACGGGGCACACGAAGTACCTTCAAATTCCTTCTTGGCGAAACCCCTTTGGTCTGCTGGACCTCTTCCAATTTCAGCCCAAGGTTCTCACCGTGGCAAACAGGAGCCGAGCCCACTGGTGCAACAAGAGATGCCTCTGGAGCTGTACGGGGCGTTTAAGAACGGCGCTGTGTCTCTGGCAGTGCTAAAGGTGATTTCCAGAGCGACTCTTAGCTACGATGCCATCTGTGACAGCGCAGTCCTTGGCCGGTGAGCCCTCAGTTTTTCAATATGTTACAGGGTAAAGAGTCAGCCTCTCTCTCTCTCCCGTATTCCTTTAATTCATTCCTTGGGTGCTGCCTGAGATGCACAAGGCGCCGCTGCCTCTCTGGAGAGGTGAGCTAAACCTAAAGCCCGGTGGATTTGGGATTTGGACCCCACCTGGGGAAATATGGATTCCATTATCTTCCCAGTTTTCATATGGGAAAAGGGCGTTATCAGTGTCTCAAAGCCTTGTATCTTGCAAGTAAAAGACATGGAACATCGTGTAATGCTATTAAAAACATATGAGGGCTTAGAATGACTTCATAGCATCTGCTTTTCAGTGGGATTTCATGACTATATTTTTTGGCATCCCCACCATGGAAAATCAAAATTAAAATGGCACTTCAAAATACTCCATTAAAAATATCCAATGTCTCCCTCCAGCTTCTCAGAAGATTTAATTTCTTTTCTTTCCTTTTATTTTCCGGATATGGAAAAGAGTTCTAAAACTTCTTTCACTTGATTTAATGCTGAGTGTGTTTCAATTCAGTGCTGTAACATGAGTTAATTAAACTAAACAAAGGCCGCATTGTCAACACTTTCAGCAGGAACAAAGAGATGATATTTTTAAATGAAATAAAAATCGCCAATTCATAATTTCTATTCTGCTTCCGGAAAATGAAATGAAATTAAGAAAGCAATCAAATGCAGACAATAATCCTTAAATGCCATCATTGTTCCAGTGTTCCCTTTTGTTTTTTCCTGTTTTTGATTTTTCCTGTTTTTTGTCTTTTTGTCTTGTACCTCGTTCGTCAAGTCTGATAACACAAAGTGACCATGACAGCAAGCAAAATGTTTAAGCTGAAAGATTCCTTGCATTTTCCACTTTTTGTATCAGAAAAGCACATAGGAAAAAAAAAAATCGTTCGTCCTCGCAAGAGATGAAAAATAATCAGAACTTCAAGCCAATCTTGCACCACCTATTCTTTACATACATTCAGGCAAGAATCTGATTTATGGGGAGTAACGAAAAGAAACAGATTCCTTCCGTGGCATGAAAAAGACATCGGAATTCTCTGGATGTCCCTCTCTGCCACAGCTAGGATGCCTCCAGAAGGGGACAGTGCTCATCCAGACCAAACAGCCCTTGGGCCACCACAACCCGACCACAGCGAGCGGAATCTGGTCCCAAAACCTCTTCATCTGACTGACACCACAACTGCAAAGCTCACTGGAGTTTCCTGCAGATCTCCAGGAAATGAAGGCATGTAAAGTGAGGCTTCTTGAAGCCCAAAGGTATTCCCTGGATTAAGGCACTTCTTTGGCTTTTCAGTGATAGTCTTTCTCCACATCTCCAGCTCCTCCCATCTACCTCCTTCCCAACAGTCTGCGTAGCAAATGCACTCTTATTTTCCTTTGACCGATATCTGTCAGAAGCAGATTTTATAGATACATTTTGGTTTTAGCACCAGAATATGCTGGAACAGTCCAAAAAAATGGCATCTCATCTATTCAGTATGGGCTGTTATCAAAGACCAAACACACAGTACCTGATTCAGGGTATTTATTCCTCTCCTCTTTGGGTAACTGAATAAAAGAAGTTGGAGCTTTATACCAATTCTTCAGAAGCCACAACACTCCAAAGTACCTTTGTATTATCTTCTTTCCAAACAAAAAGAAATTATCCTTTGAAAGATACATAAGGAAGATTTTTTTAAACCCCCTTTTTTTATTCTCTTTCTCTCATCTCTTTCCACTGGAAGCTGAAAAGAAGTTTGGTTAAGCTATAAAAGGTAGTTACAATTGCCATGAGTCAGGAATAAAAATGTCATATTTGTCCAAAAAGATCTTTCTCAAGAAGCATTCATTTCTCTACAGCCACAATGTCATATCAAACGAAGTCATTATTTTGACATTATTTACAACTGTACCAATGCATAAAAAAATCCAATAAATGCCTGAGACTGAAACTGTATTAAAAAAAAAGCTCTTTTCATCAGGTTTTATAATATTTAATTCCCTCCAAGATTATGCCATAAAATTATCACTCTTGCTAAAGTACAATGGGCACATGAAGGATGGACAAAATTACGGCTACAGAGTTACAGAGCTGTTCATGTAACAAAGACTGGGGAGCAAAACTGAGCTTAGCCAGAACAGAAATTAAGCAAAATGCAAATTTACCACAAACAAACACCAACCAGAAGACTGACAAAGGAAATCACATGCACTTCAAATGGTTTCAGTTGTGAAACCCCAGCCTGCTCCCAGGCCAGCCTTAACACTGCATAGTTAAAGTGAGGATGCTCCCCAGCCACTCTAATTTGTTTCTTAGGTGGAAAAACATCTCAGGTCAAGCTCAAACCACATTCCAAACGGCACAGCAAGACAAAATAATTTAGCCCAAAATCACAAGAGAGAAAATAAGACAAACAATTGAAATAACTTCATTTTCTAGCACTCTGACAGAAATTCTATCCCTTCAAAGAGTGAAGCAACTTCTAAGGATGACTAGTGAGGGAAATCATCATATTGTGTGTCTTGATGAAGGGAGATAGAAATGGATGGGAAATAAGATGACAGAGGGAAGAGTGGGCTTGGAGGAGGAATTGGCTGCTTATTCACACAAATAAACACGGGGTTTTATTTCCACGGGCTGCAAATTGTGCTGCGGAATAAGAGGGCTGATTAAAACTGCAGCTGAATGCTGAACGCATGGTCATTACAACACACCAGGACCATTTCCAAGGGTACACATAAAGGGACTGCCAAAGGCTCTATTAAAAGCATGTACGCTTACCTAGTCAGCAAATAGGTCAGTGATCACCACTTACTCTGCTTTTTAATAAAGGGATTTGACAATATTCCCTAATCTTATAAGGAACAGAGATTTTCATTATTCTTTTGTGAACCAGAATGACTGCATTATAGTAGCTGGAAAAAAAAAAATTGAAAAGGCATCTTAGTCTGCCTTTCTTCTTCAGTTGCTCCCCAGTAATATATAACTTTAAGTTACAGTAGGAAAAAAAAAAATGAATAAATTGGCACGTGCGATATTTTATTACTGATTTTGGAAAAAGCAGCAGCAGGTTTTTTATGAAACACACACAGTGCCTTACATTGTTATATTCTTCAGGGGAATCTGGCTTGGTTCTTACTGCTGGCAATGGGAAACAGGAGGGAGGCTGCCAAGGCTTTGATTCTTCATTCCTCTGGGCTCCTGGCGCCCCAGAACCTCGGGAGCACCAGGATCTGGGACTCCTTGGAAACACACACTACTGCGTGACCCCGGAGCCAAACGAGCTATATGGAAAGGACCCAGAGAGCCCTAAAACCCCCCAAAACCACAGAGATGAGCTCGTAGCAAATAAAACTTGCACAACTCAACCAGAAGCCAGCCTATGGCTTGTCAGAAGCTCGCAACGACCGAGACACATCTCCAAAGTAAGAAACAGCAATTTTTCCAATGGAAAACCATGTCACTGAAAAAATTCCCAGTGCACTTCAAATATCAGATGTAGAAAAGAAAGACCAAGTAGTTTGCAATTTAGTGGTCGCTACGTTTCCCTATGCAGACAGATCCAGAATCATTCAAAACATCTTAAAATCCACGTATCAATATTTAACAGCACCAGCAGTCCTGTTAGCTTTTCCCCCCATGTTCTGAGACAAAAATATGCCATTTCATCCTGCGTGGATGCTGCTGGAAAACTATTCTATGGAATTAGTTTAGCACTTGGGTTACATAAAATAATGTTACATATGAAAACTCAGTCTTATGCTAACTAATCTCTTTCCATTAAGAGAAGTCTCTCATTGGGGAATATCTCTTACTTTACCAGCCTGAACTTCTGCTGATTTTACTTTTTTTACCTCTTTTGGTCCAGACCCACCTCACTTCGTGGCGGACTTTCAAAACTCACGTGCCCACCAGAACCAGCAAGATGAGGGGCTAAGGACGCTTGTACCCATCAGAATGAAACAAAGCAAGTGGAAGCCTTAATTTCCATCCCAAAACCCTGAAAAAGCAGCCATTTCTTTTCCCTGATTAAAAGACAGTATGTTTGGAAGAAGAACAGTATCTCTGCTGTTATCCCACACGCAGACTCAACGCATCATCTCCTCTGACCACGGAACTTACAAAAGCTCACTTAGATTGATGAGAGTCCCTCTATGGACTTCAACAAGCTTTGGATCAGGGGAATCCTGCACAGGA
Organism: Grallaria varia; assembly: GCA_013396735.1. Classification (NCBI taxonomy): domain Eukaryota; kingdom Metazoa; phylum Chordata; class Aves; order Passeriformes; family Formicariidae; genus Grallaria; species Grallaria varia. The sequence goes on from VWZG01009477.1 coordinate 1,537,776, forward strand.
GCAATGCCTGAGCCCTCAGGTAGGAACTCATCCCAAACCTTTAGAAAGAACTTTTTCCTTCCTTAGTGTTTGAACCTTTTAAATCGGGGGGCAGGAAAAGGAAAAGTGCCAAGAACAACTGTATTCTGACATTACTTTTTTTCCTTAATGCTTCATATTTTAATAGCAGGTAGAACAGATGGTGAAATATAATCTCTCTGCTGAGAATTAAGTGACAGTCACTAGCTGTAGGGGACACTAAAGTAGCAGAGAGGAGAAAATGTGCAAATAATTAAAGGACATTTTGTCCAACTTGCTTATGATGAGGCATAAAATAAAATGTAAATAATTTCTATTCAGAGGAAATTAATGTCAAGACATTGGTATTTGCAATCATGTTGTATAACCTGAATTTGCAACCAAGGTAGTCAGGTACCACTTGTCTAGACATGAAAGTAAGGATTATATCAATTCCACCTTCACCATCATTAACACAGCACAAAACTGATACCACAGACATGAACAGTAATATGGAGATGTGATTAGTCTCAGCTTGGATAGGCAATTAAAATAAAAATAAAACAAAAAGGAGGGGAAATGTTGCTTAGCAGCATATGAACAAAGAGGTTCTATTAACCTGGCTTTGCAGTGAAGAAAAATGTCAATATTGCTAACACAGGTTTGCAATTAAGCTGGTGGCAATGTGGCTGGGAAAAGGAGTTCATAATTAGGACAACACAGTTAGTATTGACCTGAATTTTCAATAAAAATCATGTCTGTGTTTTAATTTGGAACTGTAAAATTCATCCCCGTGCTCTACAAATGACCATATAATTATTAACTTGCAGTTACTCTACAATTAGAGAATTATTTAGATAATACATTATTTTTTTTATATAACCATGTGCCTGTTGCAAGTGGTGAGCTGAATGAGGGCTTCCCAGAAGCATCCAACACTTAAAATGAAACTTTTACATTTCCCTGCAAAAGCATTCCTAAGGATTTAAATACTTTACTTCCAGAAAAAATTCCTGCTCCAGCAGGACTCTGCCTTCCCACTCCGAATATTGGTTTCTTCATTAGAATTACTAGTTTTAGTTAATTGCTGGTTAAATCTCTATTAATGACCTCACAAAAAATAATCATACCCATTTATTTTAAATACTCGTGATGCTTCCAGAGGCCGTGATCAAGAATGTACTTAAATGGACATAAATTGGTTGTTTAATCAGGCTTATGCACTTAAATGGAGAAAACCAACAATGAGAAGAGTATTTATTTTAAAGTCACTTTTGAACCTCAGTGGGCGCTTTTTTGCACTTATTTTTCTATGCAAATCCAAGTCCAATATATCAAAACAACACTCAAAGATAAGACAAAAAAAGGATTTTTTCTTAGAAGAAAAAAGCACTTATGTCCTCTTTTCATGTTTCCTCACAATAGAAAAGGAAAACATGAGTCCAGCAGCATTCCCTGTCTCAACCTGTTTTATAAGTAGACTCACCTCCTTCTTCTTCTTCTTGTCCTTCTTCCTTTTCCTCTGCACCAGAAATCAAAGGTGTCTCAACTTCTGTAGTGTCTTCTTGCTTCAATAGTGTCTCTGAATAAATTTGACAAAAAGAAGATGAACAGTAAGGCTTTTCAGAACAGACATAAAAGGATTAACATCCACCAGAGACCTCGCCATTAAAACCACCGGCAGAGGAAAAGGATCCTTTCCCCCAAGGGTACAAACACAAAAGCTGCCCTAGGAAATCCAAGGGGCTGCAGTTGGCAGCAAAGCCTTGACCCTTCAAGACACGGAGCTCTCTGGGATTCAGCACAAAATCACCATGTGCCAGGATCCAAGCATGGCTCTTCACTGGGACTCACTGCAAACCCAGACATACTCCATGCCCCATGCCTGGAAGTGTTCAAGGCCAGGCTGGATGGGGTTTGGAGCAACCTGGTCTAGTGGGAGGTGTCCCTGCCCATGGCAGAGGGCTGGAACCAGGTGATCAATAAGTTCCCTTCCAACCCAAGGCATTCTCTGACTCCATGATTCTATGATACTGTTTTTTGCCTGTTCATCTTGCTTTTTGCTTCCAAGACACGTGCAGTACCTTCTATTTCCATGCAGGAGCTTTGGGAATCTGCCCCAGTTTTCATCTCCTCTTTGGCAGAAACATCATCCTGTTGTCCTGTTAACACAACAAAGAGAAAACGGCATCAGGAGGATGCTCCGTGCAGGCAACGCTAAGCGCATCAAAACAGGACACGACCCTAACACACATCGTGGTCCTTCTCAGCCAAATACCGCTGTTTTTCTATTGAGTGAAATGTTGGACTTATTTTATACACAAAAATATCACTTGGCAAACTCTAAGCATTAAGTTAGTTAAACGGCTGATCAAAACTGACCCTGCATCACCCACATTTTTCCTTCTTCCGCAGCAGCTCAGCCTTGACACCGTTTCTCACGGGGGCTGCTGCAAAGCGCTTGCTACTTGGCAGTCAGCTTAGCAGACGGAACAGAAACAGCCCACGGGCTTTTAGAACAACAGCAACCACACCACCACCACCACAGAAGGACAATAATAACAATGCTGCGCGCCCAGGATCAATATGGCTCAGCCCACGTGTTTGGAGACGCGCGCCTTTTTGCAGCAACACCAGGGATGGCCACCCCGTAGCCAGCTGACACGCAACCCCTGCCAGCCAGCAGCATCTTCTCAAGGGGGCGGAGGTCACACTGAAAGCCACCGGGTGCTGGAACTGGAAGAACTAAAAGTTCCCAACCGGTTCGTTAGCGCTGCCTTAAAAAAAAAAAAGAATGTTGATGCAGAGCTTTACCTTGGGCTTCATCTCGTTCGCACGCCGCGGGACGCACCGCATCGCCCTCCCGCGTGCCTTTGGAGTCTTTCGGGGAGGCTGAGGAAAAGAGCAAACAAACACATAAATCCTGCCGTGGTTCTCATGCTGGGGAAGCCTGGTAGCTACTTGAGTTAGAGGTAGCCCTCGGGTCCCAGACTCGTATTTGGCCTTCTGATCCGCTGACAGCTTTGCTACCTGTTTAGCCACAGCCCTATGAACTACAGAAGTATACTCGGGGGTGTCAATTATTGACACTTATTTCAGGCCCCCCAGACTTAACTGAGCAGGTTTTTTTGCCCGCAGTACTAACCTTAAACAAGGAGCTGGCAAGGGAGGATGCCTAAGAATAATCAGCAGGGCTATCAAGAATTTTATTTCTAACAAATGGATTGGCACGAGAAAGCTACAAGAAACAGCAGGATCCTCCTACTTGATAAATAAAGTGGTTTATTATTTATTTAGAACAACACTTTTTCACCGTTGGATTTTCACAAGCTTGACAAACCTTAAATCCCATAAATCCCACTGCAAATCCCAGCCTCGTGTCACTTGATGACAGAACTCCCAAGGTCATTATTGTGGCTGCTTTTCTTTTTTTGGGCCAGACCATCAAAATGAACTGCCCAAAGCCATACTGCGGAACAGTGGCAAAGTGAGGCTTAAGTTAGATGACATAAAGTCCAATTGCCATGTTGCCTGGGATCCTAATAAACACAGCACATTACTTTGTTGTGTCAGACAGCGTTTTCTGACGACAGCCACTTGGTTTTTGCTTGGGGATGGAAAAATGAGTAATTCCATTGAATTCAGCTCATAGAGCAACGCAGACCCCCGTTTCAGCTCTGCTCATTCCCTGGATAAAGAGCTCTCTTGGAGCCTCGTTAGAAACCACCGCTGATCCAACTGGACCTTTCTGCAAACCGCAGGGGTCGAGTCCACACCAGGTCACAACAGCGGCGACAGATAATCAGGATTTGTGCCCCCGTGGGAGGCGCTTTCTGAAATGCTGCTCGACGGAAAATGTACGTGACGGCGCCAAAAGACCTGCGGCGTGTGATAATAAATTACGTTATGACAGTCTCGTTAAGGCTCAGCTTTCAGGAAGGTCCCCTTTCTGCAATACAGCCAAGCAAATCTTACAGTATACCCAAGGATACCTCCCTAAAACTCTGTTCCTCAAACTTTCCAGCCATAATCTTTGATGGATAAGTGAGAAAGCCGGGTTGTTAACATCTGATCCAAATTTAATAATCTGTAGGAAAAGTACGCACTGAAAGTGTATGGCTTTAATTAACTGCAAATAATCCCCCAAGGCAAATATTTAATTACCTGCACAGCTTCTTACTTCTTTTGTGGCATGACAATAAGTTTATAAATGCAAGTTTGAAAGTAAAATAACTCACTGATGTGCAGTCTGCTGAACTTTGCACTTGCTGCACTTTTTTTTTCACCCTACTGTGGACTTAAACCACTCCTCACTGTTGTCATGTGGGCCACTGCATCGACCTTTCATACCAGGATGCCACTTTGTACTGTAAGGTACAAGGGATCACCCTATCAGCCCAAATCGGAGCAAAACTAAATTAGAATTTCATCAAATTCCGAGTTTAATCAAAAAGCCAGCTGAAGGATCTCTTGATATAAATGGGAACAGCACTAAAAATCTGTAGGGAATTTTTCAAGCAAGGTTTAAACCCACTGAGCGAGATTCTGCCTTTGCTGAAGTTCTGGACAAAGCTTTCAAGATATCACACAAGCCAAGATTGGTAGCCCGTAACTTAATATAATACTTTTTTCCCGTATGATGTAACAGTGTGATTTAAAAAAGAAACTGCACTGGCAAAGCTGGAATCAGAAGCCCTCTGCCTTAAATACCGTGCAGCCAGGGCCCAAACACAGCCCTTCAGGCAGTCAGAAGGGATGATAAGTGTGCTATCACCTGCCAGGGGAGGGGAACCCTTAGAGCCATCTCATCCCACGCCTACTGCACAGTGCTCCAAACTCCCAGACCGCTGCCTCTCATCTCAGCTCACACGTGCCACCTTTTCCTCCTGGAATGAGGAATGACTCCAATTTCATGCCAAAATCAATGCGCAGCATCAGGGGCACAATTACGGCCTTCGCTCGATGGTAACAAATGGAGCTGGAGGAGCCTCGTGCCTGGCTGATGCACGTGCCCCACCACGCTCCATTGGGGCAGGGCAAACTTATGGACCACTGCAGCTGTCCCACAGCGGGGTGTCATCGCTGTTCCCACCCGTCGGCACAGCTGGCAGTCTGTCCCCACAGGCTTTGTCCCCACGGGCTCGCGATTTTGTGTTAAACTTCCATTTTTTAATCATAAACAGTTTTCCTGTTGCTCCGGGGTTGGAGAAAGCAACTGAGCTGCGCAGAATTCCAAAGCATCCCAGGCAGTATATAATGATAATTTTTCACAAGTTCTTATCTTTTTTCTTTTTTTTTTTTTTTCACAAAGTGTGTTTCTGAAAAGGACAGACCGTGGGCAGGAGTTACTGCTCAGCTCTAAGAGCATGCTGCTCTTACTCCAGCAGTAGGAATCAGCCTTGACTGGTGTTACCGTACATGTTCTGAGTTTCAAAATCCTTAAGGTCAAGATCATGTCAAAGGTTCCTCCCAAACACAAATACTGCATCGAATATTCAAGCCAAAAGGTCCAAGGACAGATTAACCTTTAGGATTAAGGAGAATGAAATAAAGCAAAGGAGTAAACCCAGAAAATCAAGAAAATCTGATCCAAGCAAGAGGGAAAGTGTAAAACCAAACACACTGGTGAGTGAAAAGGCTGATGAAATACTCTTTCCTCCAGGCAAGTTTTCAGCAGGGTAAGTGGTGCTCCTCTGACTCAGCTGGTCCTCTGTGCTCCTTCAGAGCCTTATGCAACCAGGCATAAGCCCAGTGTTACAGTCCTAAAGGATTCCAGGATCTACAAGATCTCTAGCCATTCCCATTGCCTTTGTTCACCTCTGATGCACTGGGGAACTAACCTCTGATATTTTTATATGGCATAAAGCAGCGTTAGCCTTCTCCTAACGCAGCAACTTATGTGTTTAGTCATACCAGAGAATCCAAGCCAGCAGATTAAAACTAAGCACAATACTGCTTATTTTTTTGATAACACACATACTGGGCACTGTTCACCTTGGGTAACTACAAATTGGGGCAGCAAAGGTTAACACTCCTCCAGGAGGGACTGAAAAAACCAATAAATCAGTGTTTCTGACACAGCTCCTGATGCCACCGCTGATCACACGTGAATGAACCAAACATGACATTTAATGACAAAAATGAGCCAAAGACAGGCCAATTCTATCTGCTTGCACATCGAGCACCGAAGTTCTCAGTGAAGTCTGAGCATCCCCTGGTCCCCTCAAAACTGGCCTCAACCTTTAACAACCCGTTAATAAAACATTTAGGCTTTAAATAAGCTTCTCAGAACACTCCCCCAGTATATTCACTCCTCCAATACGTCAGCTGTGTGTTGAATTCGCCTCCAAGAAAAGCATGTAGCTTGCAATAAACCATCAATCCTACCCTTCCTGCCAATAATCAGACACTATTTTGCCTAAATCCTGCATAAATCCCCGCGCTTTTTCCATGCCATTCATAATTTCTTTTGACTGGATAAGGCGATGCCGCTCACATGAAATTTTGCAAACGCTGAGGAAGAGGTGGAAATGGTAAGAACTGAATGTTAAGTGGTTTTAATGATCTTTTAAAATCCACTTCCCCAGCTACACTCTGTACGGCTTATTTACTGAGTCGTTTCTAATGTGCAACACACCTGGGTCCTGCACACAGCACAGATAAATCACCGCGTTTTAGGGTGCTGGAAGAAGATTAAAGAGGGAAAAAGCTGGTCATTAGGAAAGAAACAGGTTCAGTGCGTTTTATTTTTTAAGCATGATACTGTGAAAAATGACTGGAATGTTTCCAGAGTCAAAGAAATCAAGCAGGCGTTTAAAATTACAGGTAATGGTGTGCACGGAGGCTGCCACATGATTATGGTATTCTTTTGCCTCATAAACTGAAGAAAACGTGTTAAAATGAAGTACTATAAAACGGTGATTTATGACAAGTTGGGGAGAGATTCTTGAGCTTTGACTTTAAAATGTTATTTTTATACCCACCAAGATTTCATTTTAATCTATCTTTATGACAGATTAGATTTACCGGAGCCCAGGTTTATATGGATTGGTAAAACAGACCCTTTTAGGCGCAACAACCTGTAGAGATATTTTTGCAAGTTCTCAGGTAGACCAGGCAGCTCATGCCTGCAGGTGGGGCCCTCTGAGTGCTTCTCCCACCCACCCGTGCTTTGAGCTGATGGAAGGGCATCTCCACTAACCTCACCTTCTGTCCAACCCCAGAAACTCCAGGCACAGCCGGCGTAACAACCGAGGGCAACCTGCTGCTGCCATAAGGGGCAGGACCTGTTGTTGTAGGGGGCTCTGGGAAAGGAAAAAGCCGAGGAAAAAAACCTGCCTGCCTCGCGTACAGCCTTCCCAGGAGAAGATGCTGAAGGATGCTGGTTGGAGGCGGGGGGAGACGGGAGGAGCTGGATCTGCCATTGGAGTGACAGGAGCGCAGCTGGATGGCTCCGGGTCAGCTAATATTTAAAAATAAGTAGGATTTAAATAAAGCAGCTCAAGTAGATTAGCGCTCGCTGTTGCAGCTGCCTGCGCTGGCGCGGGGGCAGAGCAGAAATACCTCGTGGGTAGTTCAGGGGCTGGGCCCCATCTGGATGTGCAAACTCAGGTCGGATTAAAGGTGAAAAAGCGAATAAACCCGCATTACGTGCAGCTCGTAGTGACCCTCGTTAAGAGAACAAGTGGTTGGCTGGGTGGCGGTGGCAACGTCCCTGGTTCAAAACGCCCAAGCCCCTCAAATTAGCTTGTGTCAGCCAGTTTGCTCTCGTAGCAAACCCTCCATCCAAGAGACAGACAAATGTTATCACCGTAGCGGGCACGCCGAGCCACAGCCATGGCTGGGGGGGCTGAAGCTCTTCCATTAGAAAAGGGTTCTTTCTCAGTTACCTATAATTGAAATTTTTCAGGCTGAAATTTTCCAGGTCTAATCATAGCCCAAGGGTGAAGTAAAAACATTTCACTGGTAGCTGCTGAGCGCTCAGCACTTCTGAAAATCAGGTCATTCATTTAGATGTCTTAATATATACTTAAGAGCTGATTTTAAACACCTCTTTTGAGCATATTGGCCTTTCAGTCAATCTCTTTCACCCACTTATCAATGACTAATTTACGTCGTTTGCACAGCTCCCCTGCATTTCAAACACTCTATCTTTCAAGTTTGGCCCTTTTCAATCATTTATGTCTTAAGGACATGAAGATTTTTTTTCCACAGTGAGGGCTGCATCTGGCCAAACAGGAATTTATACCCATAATGGTTTACAGGCAGGATACAGCAGGATACAGCAGGCATTCCCCAGCCTTCTGGGTTGCCCAAAGCAAGGTTTTAGGGATACCCTCTAGCCAGAGGATACACCTAATTCTGTTCCTGACAAGCCCTCCAGCTGACTGAATCTGACTCCATTACAGAGAACCCAGAAAAACAGTGACTTGCTTTAAATGGCGTTCCCACAGGAGCCCAGACTTTGGTGAACACCTGGAAATAATTAATCGCTACTTTATTTTTAAAATCAATTAGCGTATGATTTAATTCGGTTGACCTTCAGATGAAAATTCGGTTCTTATGAAGCGCTAATGAATTAAAATCAATGTATTGTGCGCAGAAACGTTGCGGTGATTGTGTAATGGGGAGTTACGCTTCACCTCCATTAAATCCAGCTCCTTTTTGCGTTTGCCTGACAGAAAGTCCCGTCATTAAATGGGGTTAAATAGCAGTTGGTAAAAGAGGCAACTGAGATGGAGATGCAGAGCGCGCTCTCACACGCACACGCGTGTGCATGCACACATCCCCTATTCAGCCGAAAATAATCCCAGGTTCAAGCCAAGCTACACATCCTATATGGTCCATTTAAAATGAGTGTGCAGCCCCAGCACAATCTCGCACAGACAGGCGCAGCCTGCCCGAGACGTGCTTTATCTGCTGCATAAACATTAATGACTTTAATCACTTTGCTCTGCCCTTACACTTCATAAAGAGAGGCATCTCTCACTTGAAGTGTGCCGTGGATAAAGGAGCTGCTTCCGTATGCACAGTAATGAAGGTGCTGCCTGGAGATGTCAGCTCTCCCCCCGCCACCCCCAGAGATCATAGTTAAGCAGGCAAGTTTTCAAGGGTAAAATTGCCACAGTTCTCTGCAGACAGTGGAAAGAGAGACTTGGCACAGACTGGAATAAGAGGATACCTCTACAGCATAACATCAGACATCTCGGTATTTTTGGAATATGACTGTTCTCCTTGTTTTCTTTCTTTTTTTTTTTTCCCCTGATGAGCCGTCAAAAAAACTTTAGAATATTAAAACTGGGTCTTTGTGGACCTTTTTTTTCCTGGACAGTGTCTCTTCTATTGTAACAGAAAAGATAAACTTTAATATCTCATTAATGTGAGATTTGCAGCTTCACAGGAAGTTTTCATCTGAAGCGGAACCCCTCAAAATGTGATTCCTGCACTGTCCCCCACTCTTATCATGAAAACCCCTTTCACATGCCCTTAAAAAAAAAGATAAGGATGACTCAGGCACAACAAAAATACAAGATCTTCATGGTGGCAGAAATGCGTGTGCTCTGTTTTGAATGTCACCACGTTTTAGAGTAATAAATAACTACGTCAATGGGTTTGCTATAGTCTCATCCCAAAAAGACAAAATAAAAAACAAAAAAAACACCAGAAAAACCACTAGACAACTCTAATGGGACTCAAAATACTTGTTTTGGTGCACTCACCAGAGCTGACATTTGAAAGACTGTTATACTTCCATAGCTGGCACGGAAACTTCCCATTCCGAGTGGTTTAAACTATGCATTTTGGGAATACGCAGCCTAAACTTATTTGCCACAAATCTCCTTTCATAGCAATTAGGTGGAAGGACTGGGAAAACATAATTTCTCTAAATGCTGTGCATCCAGTTCATTTAGTTGAAGATAAACTACAGAAATGAGTATGTTTCAGAACCTGGCAGGTTTTAGCTGTGTTAACTCAGTGGGCAAACAATTTGAAGGCTGAAATTTATTTTGGGAGCAGCAGGTGTTTTCAGAAATGCCAGGATTTTGTAAAAGTGCCATTTCCCAAGCGGTAGCAAGGTTTTTTTGGTGACACTGGTATTCAAAGTCTAAAATCATAGAATCACAAAATGGGATGGAAGAGATCTTGAAGATCATCTCATTCCAGCTCCCCAACAGGGACCAGGTTGCTCAAAGCCCTGCCCTGCCTGTCTTTGAGCACTTCCAGAGATGGGGCATCCACAGTTTCTCTGGGCAACCTCTTCTAGCTCCTCACCACCCTCAGAGTAAAAATCTGCAAAGCTGAAAATCTACTGATGGAAATAAGGATTAAAACCATGGCGTGGGGCATGCAGTGGCCTCTTTGTCCAAAAGTCTTGGTTCCTTTAAATAAACTAGCAAGCATACCTTGAAACATCACCTTTTCTTTTGTTTTGTTTTTTGTTTTTTTTTTTTACTTGTATAGTTTTACAAATAAAATATATGGAGGAGAGTCTGTCTCACTCCTTTTCCCCTACCAGATGCTTTCCATCTTACTTATGAGGAGAGGTAGGACATCAAAGAGATAGTGCTCTTTGGATTTCTCAGGGCACTCTCTCTCCATCAGCCTCTCAAGAGAAGAGAGGGAAACACCATTTATATTCTTATTATACCATAGGAGAAGTGAGACCTGTAGTGCAAACATGACTTCTTTCCTGAGAAGAGACTACTAACACAATGGGGCAAAAACCTGGAGTGGTTAGACATTGAAATGGCCACTGAAAAGCAAATCAGAAGACCGCTGTCTTCTCAGTCAGAAACAATTCCTCAAAGCAATCCCAGTTTGTTGGGATCTTCATCAGGACTGCAGAGAGCAAAGGAAAATCCAACCCCGAAGCCTCACTGTGAGCCTCGCGCTGCAAAACATACCAAAAATCCATCTGATGGGGAGCCTTATGGACACGGGATACATAAACAGGCCAAATGTCATCAAGACAAGAGAAATTAATGGCAGGCAATCACTGGCCCTGCCGGGACTGAATCCATCATTATTCCTTCCTCTCTCCAGCCTTGCCACAACTTTCAATCTGTGAAGCAGCAAAAGCCACTGCTCCAAGCAAGGGTTTGCAGGTTCTTTTTTTCCCCCTCCCTTGCAGGATCAATCAATCAGTTAAAAGAGCACTTAAATCAACCTGCATAAGGCTTTGAACTCATAATCAGGTAAGCATGTGGGCTTTGGAACAAAAGGGCAGGATCTCACACCCCGTCACACTTATCTAGAGAAATGAGAGAAGAGTCAAGCCGCGACGCTGAATTAAACATTAAATCTTTTAAAATAAATAAGCTAATGGACGTTAATAATTGTGTTATCTCGGTAAAACGCATTAAAATTTTCTGTTAGTCTTTCTTGAAGGCTGTACTGATGGGCTGTGTTTATTATAGATAGCATAACTCCTGTTTTGAATTACCAGTAGCGAGCATTTTACGTATCACCCAGGATTTTTTCCTGACGTAGCCCCACAAGAACGCCAAAAAATGGAGACTGGCACAGCAATTAATAGCGTGATTAGCACGGAGTATCAAAAACAGTACAGCTGTGCACTGGTTCCTATCTGTAAACCAACAACTCACAGGAAAAAGATCTCAGCTTGAAGCATTTCAATTAGATCATCCCTCTTGTTTCCTAAACTCCCTGTCATTCGGCCCCGTGACACTTTTAAATATTTATCGCAAACGAAATGATCTGAGTGCCCAGCACAGTCTGCACAAGATAAACAGGACTTTCTCCCTCTCCATTATGACTTCATCTTCTCCTGTCTGCCCCTGATGCGTTTATGGCTATTGTGTTTTCCTTTTCCCGCAGCAGGAGGGCACCGCACAGGGAGCTGACTGGGCTGAGACAGACGGGCACGCTTCACTTTACGCCTCCAATTCGCCCCCGCGAGCCCAAGCTCTGGCTTATTTTGGATATGCCATGGATGATATTTTAGTAGTAGCTCCATAACAAGGGCACTTAGGAATTCACGGCGTCGCTCCCGCCGGCACAACAGCCGGTGCCAAGTACTTCATTACAAAGACTTCTGTAAATGAAAATCCAGGCACTCACCTATTTCTAAACTGTTTAACTTGTGATTTGAGCAATTCCCACACAAAAGAAAATAAGGCCTCATGAAATGTCCTCTTGGGACGGGCTATTTCAAAACACAATTTCCAACCTGTACCTTTGTCCTCGCTCAGCTCTGTGTCTTCTGGTGACGACAGGCCGGCTACAGCTGAAGGTTTTGTCTCATCTATAAGAGCAAAGGAAATGAAAGAGAAGTTATTCATTAGACAGCAGATTGATGGACCACTTCACTGACAAAAAAAGAAGTGTTATGCCTTATTGAGGCAAGATATTGGACCTGAATTTCATTTACTGGGCTTCCATCCATTCACTGGCCATTACTGGTCTGATTGTCTTCCCTAAACAAGAGGTAAACTTACATTCCAATACTGCCAGATCAAGTCTATATTTCAATTTCTCACAATACAGAGAGAGAAACAGCTATTGGTTTCATGGGTAGGCTGGTGCTGCTATTCGCACTGAAATTCCTCTTTTCCTTTAATCCATCTATTTTGAAAAAAACCCAAAACAATTATGCCATCCTTAACTTTAATCACATCCATGAATCCCACTGGAATCCAAATGACTAAATGCAAATGCTTTCCTGAAAATAGAAGCTTTCATGAATCAGGACTGAAAATTAGCAAGTCCCTAAAAACCTGTGGCTTGGAGTTTTTTCATGGTAGAGTATGCAGGTAAAACTACTGCAGTTAATAGATACAAGTGCTCCCTAAATTTAAAGGAATTTTTAAACTTTCACTGTTGCTTTTTCCTGATAATTTTTATAGTTCCAAAACATTTATAAGCTTTTGTTTTCATTTCCAGACTTTTGTTTCTTTCAAAAGACTTGTCTCTGATGATTCTGACAAATTTTTTTTCCTAATATAGCCATCAAGTATTTTTAACTACCTCAAAATGAGAACTCAGACCCACCTGCCATGCTGTTTTTTCATGTGTTAAGTTCATTGATGACTTTAAAGAAAACCCACACAGTAAGGGCTGAAAATGTTAAGTCTTTTCAGACTACTATGGCCTTTCCCACTAATACAGTTTTCTATACAATATATATTTTTCACCATAATATCACTATATTTTTTGCTATGATTCTTATCATACATAAACCTTTACAGAATGAACTGGGTAAGAATACAGTGTCACTTTCTTTGTCCTGTATTTTCCTTCGCAACATCAAAGCATATGATTTGTCACACTCAGATGACAGTTACGCCTTTTGATTTAGAAAACACAAATAAGAACTTGAACATTTAACGGCACCGCTCGCAGCAGCGATCGCTCCGTAGCGTTCAGAAACGTTTGAGACGTACAACGGGGTACCCTGGAAAACCAGGGAATTTTCTTCTCCTGCCAAGGAAGGGCAACCTCAAAGTACCTGGCGATGCTTTGTCTGCGCGACACGGAGAGCGGCAGCCACTCATTAGGTGGCTGTAACTAACTCCAGGTAATTGCGCCCCTCTGTTCCTGTCACTATGTCAACCAGGAGGGACAACTGCTAAGCCAAATTGTTTTTTTCCCCTCTAACACCGTGTGCCTGCGGGTCAGGGAGGTGATTAATGGGCTGTGGCGGGAGCGCAACGCTATCTTTAGGCGTGGACCTAAACCGCGTTCCTAAAGGATGACATTTTCTGGATCCGGGACCTTAAATGTCTGGATCTTTTCCCTGACAGGTCTCAGAGAGAGTAACGAAACGTGACTACCAACGCGAGATAGCACAAGAATGTACCTCGTGGCTCTGATAAACCAGCTCTGACAGCTCGTAGCGCTGCAAGTCGTTTTGGGGAAAAACACACCGCATTTGAGACGCCTACAGCAGCAAAGCAATAATTCTGAGAGGTAAATATTCCATAATTCTATTGGGGAAAAGAGAAACGTGTTTCGTTCCAATTGTTTTGAGAACCAAAACACCGGGGAAATGCACCCCCCATCAGAGTGACTCCCACTGAGAAGCACAGCGGGCTGTGCTGGGAACCTGCAGATGCTAAACCTGGCTTTAGCAGGAACCCGCCTGGCTGCAGCCAGGTGAGCTGCCAGACAAGCAGTACTTTCTGTGCTTGACAGTTCAGTATTGCCTGGAAAAAGATATGCCCCAGACTACTCAGAGATTCAAAACGGAGCCTTGATTCAGATGGAACAACTTCTTCTCCCTGGTCCCCTCTGCCTGTTTAAAATATGACCAGCACGAAAGCGAAAAGCCCAGGAAAGGGAACGTGGTCGTTCTCCAGCACTCACAAAACAGCACGGCGTGCTTATCGTGGGGAGGATAAAGTTTGCTGAGCTCCACGGGGATCTAGGTTATTCTGTAATACCGTGTGCCCAGGGCTTCACCTCCCACTGCCTGCCCCACGCAGGGACATACAGACCAGGTGACAAAGAGGACATGAGACACGGGAGGACATCAAGTACGTGTGGACAACGTCAGATGTCAGCACTCGGCTGCACAAGAGGGCATTTCCACATAGCCCAGGACCCTCATCCAATGGATTCCTCATGACCTCAATGAGGGAAGCAAACCACACAGGTCAGGAATCTAGGACTAAATCTATCTGTTGTGTTTGCTGACTGGCCGCCTTCCACTCCATTTCTCCACACATTGAAAACTGATTGAAAAGAAGTTCCAAAGAAAACCATTTCATTCCCTCTGTATTACATTTAGGCAACATTCTACACTACAGTGAGGAAAAAGCCCCAGCCAAACGACAAAAAGCATTGTGTTACATGCAACGCTACGTTAAAAGAAATACTTCAGAAATAAGGGGATATACAGACATCTTGATTGCCACTCTCGGTAACTGATTAATTCTAGCTGTCTCTTACACTGAACAGAGGTGGGTAGGATGAAAAAAAACCCCAACCCTAAACAGAAAAGAAAAATAGAAAATCTATTGTGAGCAGAGTGACACTGTATTTCAACGTACCGAACTCACTGTAATTTATAAGCACGTCACCTGCAAACCCCCCTGCTCGTGAACTCTGACATTCACTCACGGCATATGCAATATCTTTCTGTATGGATTTAAATTTTCATAACCGCTGAGAACTGTGCAGACATTTTTGAAAAACTTGAAAAACGCCTCTTAAAATCTTCCGAAGTTGAGTTTTCCTCAAAAGGCACCTGCTGCCTTGCTTTCCTCCTTCTCCGAATTTCCTATCCCCTCCATTTCTATTCTATGCAGAGGGGAAAAAAATTCCTTCTTGCCAGCGAGAGGATTAGCAAGAGGTAGTTCACCTTAAAGGGAGAACGTGGAGCTGGGAAGCTGCAGAGGGAAGTCTGCATTCCTGCACTGCAACACATGCATTCATAATGAATGAAGGTTCGCTCTCCGATGGGAGAATCGCTGGAGACCTGAGCTAATCCGGTGAAAAGCATACAAACGTTCCCCTTCACCAGCACTGACCAGAGTTATTGCTCACCAAGGTGGAAAAAGCCTAAGGAGCTGGGCACAAACCTGCTTCTCGGCCCTGGGCCTCTGTTGCATCAGTGCTTTGCTTCTCCGCTGCGCCATTACCACCTGTTGGGAAAAACCACACACCAATTATTTACGATGCATCGTTCTAGTGGGAACGGCAGCGGCAACGTTAATTGTAACCAATCCAGCACGAACTGCTAATTTACAGCAAGGCGCCGTGAGAAAAGAGACGTAAAGGTAAGTGGAAAAAACCTGCCAAGAGGACCAGTTCCATTTAAACAAGTCATGTTTTCCTATCTCAAGCCGAGCATTATAGATTTTCTCTCAATAGCCTCACTGGAAATAACGATACCCAATAAAGGGATACTTCCCTAAACACTGTCTGCAATAAATAAAATTCCAGCTTGAACTTCATCTATGTATTTTATAACAAGTATTTCCTAGGATTATTTTCCTCCAGTAACATTTCCAAAGGATTCTTGAAGTGGCCACATTTCTGACTTGCAAAACTTGCTTTAATGCCCATGGAAGGTAAGAATCACCTGAACTGAATTTTAAAGCAAAAACCACAATGCTACTTAACATAAAGTATAAAAATGCATCACAAACGGCTGTCAAGAAGAGAGCAAATCAAACCAAAGAAAGATTGCTAGGACTGAATGCATTTTCCCCCTTTTTACATTCACATTAATTCCCAATTTTCTCCACTGCTTCGCATTCATTATCCATTTTCTACCCTCCAGCTCCCCTTTTGGAAGGCAGGTACCAAACAGCGAATTACCACCGAGAGCAGTGATACCCTGGGGAATGTCTACGGCTCTCCTAACCCTTCCTTGCCCTGGTGAGAAATGTATCAGGAATTCTGCCTTTTCAACCATGGAGGATCTTTTTGCTCCATAATACCATGAGAGGCTGCAGTGCAGCACGTGGGATGGGCGGCGATGGCCACGCTCCCTCCCTTCCAGCACCATGAGTACCAGCCTTAATGAGGCATTTGAAAAACTGACTGCAGAGCACATACACTGCGAGAGAGGAAATCAATTCCTGGGCCTGGAAACAGCTGGATAATGATACACGTATTTTATATTTTTTATTTTTATTTTGCCGTGATCCTTGCTGGCTCCTGGGTTTTTCTGATTAGAGCTTCTCTCAGGAGACGCAGCTGAAGTTCCTCGTGTTGCCACCTCGCTTTTACTCAACACGTGGAACCCGGGGGAGGGAACAGTGGCCATCCAGAAGCGAGTAGGTGGATGGAAGGAAAACAGAGCGAACAGACAGCGTGGAGAAGCAGATGCACATCTGGCGGCACTCCGCAGCCAGCTCCTATTTAAATAGGATGCTTTCCCCTCTTTCCAGCAGCAGGCAATTCATCCCGGCATCCAGCAGATGGGACTAGTGGAGAAGTATTTCTGTGGCTGAGATGAAGCAGGAGTTGGACACCCCTCGCCTGAGATGGGGGAAGGTGGACAGGGTGCGGCTGATGGGTCCCATCGGTGGGGGCTCAGGTCTCCTGCCCTCCCGGGAACTCTTGGTCCTGATTCTAACCTGCCTTAATGGATGACGCGTTGCTAGAGTGATTTCTCAGCATATTAGTGAGCTCTAACCTGTAAAAAATTGCACTACACGGATGACCAAAACGGCTCGATTGATAAAACCTGCTGGGGTTTTTTCCTTTCCCTGCTTGTGATCAAAAAAGTGTTATTTTCAAAACAGTCTGTCAACACACAAGAGCATGACCACATGCAAAATACAAATGTAGCTGTACTAGAATATAAACTTTTGTCTCCCCCTCCTCTTTTCTCTTAAAACACAGGCTTGGCACTCAGCAAGCTGAACAGCAATCAATTCATAAATGAGGAAAAAAAATAATCCTTTTTCATCACCAGGATGTGCCTCAAAGGGATAAAGTCACTAACCTCAGCAGCTGCAGAAAGGAAAAGTATGTTTTAAGCCAACCTTGTAACACAACAGTGCAGTGGCACTGGAAAAACCTTTACCCAAATTGATGATTGCATCACTGTGAAACCAGTGGTGCCAAAGCATAAAGGATTTAATTATGGTCAAGTGCAACACATTGCACTCTGTGCAGAAAGAGTTTGCATTCAGAAAAAGCAGGTCAGGCATAAATGGTAACTACCGATAGATGTATCACTGAAAATCATTTCAGCCATTACCTTCCTGCATTCACAATGCAAAGCTCCATTTCCAGATGTCCATTATAACAGGTATGACTGTAGCCGCGAGTTATTTAACTAAACCCAGGTATTTCAAGAGTTCATTCATGTTTATTGCCAGGGAACTGGCATAAGTCACTTACTCAGAGCAAACTTTAACTCCAAGAGAAAGTTTGAGTGACTATCTGGTTCAGGTGACTATCAGAGAAGCCACATTTCATCAATCCTAAATCTATTATTTCCCTGCACATTCACTGTTTAAAGCTGGTCTAATAGAACATTAATTGCAGGATTCTCAATGTGTTTTCTCTCTAACACTTTTTGTCCCTTTAGAAAGAAAAATGTGAAAGACTTGAAGCAGAAAGTTCACCTCTTGTACTCTGACCCAGTCCAACAGACTGACTGGATCGTGACATGAAAATTCATCTCCACCGGCACACTGAAGGTACGTGTTGTGCCTGCCAAGTGACTTTGACAGAAACAGAGAAAAAGAAAGGCTAAAAAATTAAGAGTGGACAAGTGATGTTCATGTAAATAACTTTCAGAAGGAAGGGTTAAACTCTGCTTGGCCTGGAGAGTCTCTATCTCAGGAGAAAGGCAAGAAGCAGAGCACAAATACCCTGATAAGAAAGCAAACTATAGGGTGGAGAAGCAACTAATCCCACAGCCTCTGACAAGCAGTTTTCTCCACTTTTAAAGAATTCTTTTAATGAGTCTCTCGCTGAGTGTCTTCTACTGATGAAGAGCCTTTCTGTAATTATTGCTCTCCATTGGAGCTGGGTGGAGAGCAAATGGAAAGGCTTTAAGTAGCACATGCTCAAGGCAAAGAGCTGCAAATATATTTTACAAGAGTAGCGAGCCAATTTTTCCACCATATTTTTATTCACCCATGGCTCTCCTTTTCTCCGGGCAGAAAAGCCAGAGCCAGTGCATTTCCCTTGAGTCTTCCCTGTGACATTATTTATAATAAAAATGTCTTTTCCACTGGATGGCTTCTACAGTATCTGCCATCCTTCTCTTTCCACTGCTGCAGCAATTGGCGATTGCATTTCCTTGAGGTGCAAGCTGTCCTCACAATATCTGCTTTTCTATTATGCTGGTAATTGAACAGCAATCTGTCACTCACTCCAAAGGAGATACAAGAAGTGGCGAATGACATGTCGTGTCATTTTAGGCCAGCAAATGTAAATGATTTTGAGCCACATCACAAGACAAATGGGAACATCTGTTTCTTTTCCCTTGGCATGACAGTCAGTTGGAAAAAAAAAAAAAAAAGCACATCAGACACTCAAATACCCACTCCTGGCCATATATTTTGCTTTCTCTTGCCAAGCTGACTACAGAGCCTGAGAGGCTCTTGCTCTCTCCCCTGGGCATCTTCTTGGAGATCATCAAGGAAATCCATGCCCCTCCCCCAAATTATATATTTGGTAGAAAAAAGGCTAAACAAGGATCAATCAGCAGGCTCAGCAAGCTGGCAGAGTGAGCAGCCCTTCTAAAATAACCAGAAAAGCGGATTCTCCGGGAGTGCCTGCCCGCTTTCTGGAAAGGAAAGGCATTTAGGCTGCACAGGGAGGTGCCAGCTGCAGCAGCAGCCCCCAAATGAAGCAGATAATATGATAAATAATAAGCCAGCAGTCAGACGGGAGAGGGGCTGGGACGAGATCCCCACGGAAGGCCAGGGGACAAACTCTCAGAGCAGGTTTTAGTATTAGAATCATAGAATGGACTGGGTTGGAAAAGACCTCCGAGATCATCAAGCCCAACCCTCGATTCTTCCCGTCTTCTTTGCAGGAGCCTGGAGGCACGTGGCTTTTTACATCTCCCGCTGGTCTTGTGACAAACATGGGAAGTCAAGAACACTAAGAGCTCACTGGCCTCTTGGCTCTTCCCATTTCGGAGCTGAGTCAGTGCTGGGTTTGCTCACACACCTACTCCTCCTCAGCAGCCCCTTTCTCCACAAGTGACTGGTGACACACTTAGAGCCGAGGCTCAAGTCAGCACCTCAAAAACTAGTGCAAAGAGACATTTTTTTCAGAAGCAAACAGACATGCAGATAATTTTTTTTTTCCCAAAAAAAGAAGAAATTCTGCACAACCAGCACAAACCAGACTATTTCCAGCCATCCGGCATAGAATAATACAATATCCTGTTGTTGATAGGATCCACAAGGACCACTGAATCCATAGATGCTGTTAATAATAAAACAGTTTTCACCACTGAGAAAAGCTGTATTTGTATCATCCACAGGGTGTCAACACTCAGAGTAAGGTTTCTTCAAACCTCCTCCTCCTTCCCTGAGTAGAAATAAAAGTGACAAAGGGCCAGCAACTCAGGTTCACATCGTTATCTGTGCGGGTACTGCATCCTGGAATGCCAGGTCTGATCCTGTTACATCCCTGCATGGCTCTGCCATACAAGTCTGGGAGCATCCTCCAGTTCTCCGTGTGCCCAGAGACCATGGCATCTCTCCACTGCTCTGGCCTGTGCTTCTCCCTTCTGTGACAAACATAAACCAAGACCTGGCAGACAAAGGGATGCCAATTTTGAATTCTCTTTTTTTATAGCACAAAAAAATATCGCCATGGTAATCAGGCTAATGACATAAAGGTCCTTATTGGGTAACAGGGAAACTAATTAATGAGTAAATGAAAAGTAAAAGCCTTGATCTTACAGTTGTTACATTCTGCACACAAGTAGATAGGCTGGCATCAGTGAAACTCCGAAACTGTGAGAAGAAAGCACATGTGTATCCAGACAGGCACTCCAGATTATACAGCCTGCAACCATTTTCAAACTGTTCCAGCAGCAAAATGATATCAAACATAAACCAAGAAGCACACGCACACAAAGGCTGTTATTGCAGAACTACAAACACATTAAAATGAATCATTAGGGCGGTGGCCTGAGGTTACCGAACACTTTCAGTTTGCATTCTAACTTCTTTTAATTAAATTATGATTTAGGTCAGTTTTAATCACTACTTGTATATAACCCCTTTGGGGTAAATTTTAAGAAGGGTTAGTAACGAGTTATCTGCAGTAATTGTTTAATGGAGTTATGAGACTCCTTCCCTCTGTGCTGCCTCAACAATTCACCTCGCTGCAGAGCGCACCCAGCCAGGAGAAGCTGTCAGCCCAATAAATAACAGCGCTCCATTGCCATGCAGCATTTTGTCCAGGAGTGTGGGAAAAGAATGACAAAACTGCAGCTTGAGTGGATTATCTCAGAGGTTAAAAATAACGCTATTGTGTTTCACCTATTTAACCTCCTGAGGAATACAGGAGTGTCAGCTGAAGCCCACTGAAGTCACCAGGCGTGTCCCCATGGCTTCACTCCTCCGTGGGTCACATACAAGGCAAGTAACTCAGCTTTGCTACCCTTTTCCTGGCTAGGGAAGGATCAGGGGACAACAGCTACGGTGGCAAAGTATTGTCCCCACTCACTTCACACCTTACAGTGGGAACATTCTCCACCGACTCAGGTTGTGCAGTACAGGCACTGGGCAGGGGACAACAAACATTTCACTGCCAAAGGCACTGAGCATCCCTATTTCTGCGACCGTTTAAAACATTTATGAAGGCAGACATCTCCTGGAAGCTCAAGCAGACCAAAGTAATCAGAATATGGACGGACATCACACCCTTGATGTCGCAGGCAGCCCGTGCAGAGGACAAAGGTAGAATTGGCACTTTGATGCAAAAAAAATGCACGTACCGTGCTGCACGGATATTGTCACTATCATTGTGGTGTTAAAAGAGGACAGAAATTGCTCAGGACTCGGAGCCCTGACTCCTGGCCCTACAGCCAGTCCCATCCAAGAGACAGAGAAAGAAAGGGACCCCATCCGTGAGGGTGCACAATACAATCACAGATTTTATCGTAACTATATCAATTTATCCTCTGCTGTTTCCCAGCGTGTCTAAGGACTGCCTGACTGCACACCACAAAGGGCAGCCAAGCAGTTTCTTTTCCAAGCTGTCAAAATAAAACATGAGACCTATTACAATTTTTCACAAACGGAAGAAACGGACAGAGAAACCACAGAGGAGACCACGCTCATTAAAAAACCAGCATAAAATGCAGACCAAAACACGGGCTATTTTGTGTCAGTATTTCAGAACGAAGGGACCAGCCCCATCTCCTGCACTGGGACTGAACAATCGTGATGGTTTGCTGCTATTCACATTGTGCTTAGAAATGAGCAACGAATTCCTTGACAGATGAGGCCCCTGCAGGTCACGCCGGTGTGTGTCACCGTGCAGAATTCTCCTCTGACAACATTGCATTAGTCACTTTAGTAACTTAGTATTTTTCACCTTAGCTCATCTCAGGAGGAAGAAAATCCACCCCGAAGCACCCAGGGTGAGAACAGGAATTGCCTGGTGCGGTTACACAGTCGCACGTTCGGTTGCTGAAAGAAACCCAAATGGGTAAATGGCCAACACAACGGGACTGCGCATCACCCGCAGAGGCCAAAATGAGCTGCATTTCCCAAAGTCATCTGGTGCAGCCACCGCACGGCAATTTAATGGAACAGCAGAAGCCACTTCAGTGATGAAAAGAACCTCCTAAGAAGTGTTTGCTCCGAGAGCAAACACAACCGAAAATACAGATAACATCCTGTTTTACCCCTGGCTAAGTGGAAGGTGATCGCCCAGTATTCTGAGAGCTGTAATCAGTCAAGACAGATGGTGGACTTCAAACCAGAAGTGAAAAGAGAAGCTATCAACCCCTGTGGATGGGGGTTAATAGCCACCCTTTAAATATAACCCATCTGCATTAAGGTGAAACGTTTCACAGACGTGTTTGATACACATGCTTCCCGGGGAGTTTCTTCTGTAGTGCTTTATCTTCATTTAACGTTTTATTTAAGGATTAGGCTTGGTGGCAAAAAAAGAAGACAGCAACTTCTAAGTTATCTTAATAAGAAGGAGCACTTTTAAGGCTGAATAAGTGACTGTGTGCTTTTTGAAATGTAATTATGTGTCTCGATGTTCATTTTTAGTAGATTACGAGCAGAGCAGAAATTTACAGAAGAATATGCCTGCCCCGTGGGATGCGAAGAAGGAACGTAGCTATCAGATGACAATAGACTGGCTTGCTATAAACTGCAGAACATTTTAAAGCTAATCAGAAGCCGAATCTAGTTAATGTTAATTCATACCTTCACGAGAGAGACAATCAGGCCTGCAGAATGTTGGAAGGGCCCAAGAAAAGATGCTTTGTACGTCCCTGTGTAATGGCAACACAGAGCAGCCCCAGGAGGACGCAGCACAAGCCAAATGCTGTGGACTTGGCTGGCTGCATACCCTCTATCCCTCTCCCTGGACCTCGGGAGTGAGCAGCACAGCTGCCACCTTCCTGGTGTATAAAGGAGAAGCAGGAAGGGGAGGCCGTAGCTTAATCCCACCGTTAAAGGGCTAAGCCATACACCGAGTTTTATTTTCTAGTCCCAAGACTATGTGCTTTTTATCGTTGCACAAAAGCTTTTTTGGGAGAAGGGACAAGGAGGCCACAGTGCCTCCTCCCTGGTGAGCATCCCACTGAATGGCCATGACCTGCTGGACCAAGGAGCTGTCAAGATAAGATGCAGACTCACTTCACCTCATTTCTGCTGTGTCCTCCAGTCACCAGACTGACATCTCCCACAGACAGAACATCCACCAAGTCAGGCAGGGGCCTCCTGGTGAGCCTGGACTCCAGACACTGCCAAGCAACATTTCAGACGTGTGATGTCACCCTTGAAAGACGAGAGCACGAAGTGTGATGACCCCATCAGGCAAAGGAACCAACTCTATCAACTCTCTTAAAGGTGATTTGTGTTCATTTTGACCTTCCTGGTTTGGCTTATCCATCAGACTCTTTTCCTTCCCACCGAGTGAATGGAAAGCAGGCAAAGTTCATCCTGGATGGGCAACTCCAACAGACCAGGTCCTTGCACAGACACTGAGCGTCAGCACAGGTGATCACGGGAGACCAACAGCCTATCAATCTATCGGGAGGAATCCGGGCATCCATCTGGGATGGATGCAAGCCATGGAGCAAGACAACTTGCAGAGCCCCAGTTCTGTCTTCACATCCCTTGAAGGAGGGCAAGGAGGATCCAGACCTCGAGAGGCACAGAAATGGCTTTTGCTGCATGGACTGGTTATTTTTCTACTGGAGAAGGAGAAAGGCACTAGTGCTGCTGGGACTGGATGTATTACTCATCTTTGATACAATACTGATCCCCCATGGACCACGGTGGGAATGGATGGGGCAGCTCTTGGGCAGGCTCCATTTTATAGGTGAGAAATCCCATCAAGAGGGAAAGGGCAAACAGTTTTGCTTATCCCACTGTTGGGAAAATCTGTTGCACACCCCATGCTATTCACTGCATACCAGGTCACATGGGGAGGTAGGTAAGAGAGACAAGGAATATTTTAAATTTCTGTTTTGTTAGGTTTTTGTAAAAGTGGTTTACTTCTGCTTGGTGACAACAAACAGGATGACCTGTGGCATTTGTGCCAGCTTGGGGCTGCCATGCTGTGACAAGCACTGCCATTTTGTCCATGTCACTCTTTTAGGACAGTGTTATGAAGCTGCTGAAGTGAGACACGCTCCGTTTTGTTTGGTGCCAAACATATTTTGCTCACCTGAGACTTTACAATCACTCAATCACTGAACGCACCTGACCTAGGGAAAGGCAAAATTATCTCTGGCTGCTTTTCCTCTCCCAGGATGCAGGAAAGGGGAGGGAGGGGGGAAAAAAGCCCCAAAAAACCCCAAAAAACAAAACAAAAAAAACCCCAAAAAAGTAGAAAATTACACTGCATGTTTGCACATGTCAAACCTGAAATACTGCGGGGAACTTGGGAGTAAAGGATGTTTCTCCAAGCATCCAGTCTATCCATTCCCCCAGACAATATCCCTACAATGAAAAACCAGTGAATACAACCACTGACATGAGAATCTGCCATGCAGCTCACACTTGCTTTTCATCAGCGGTCTGGGGGAAGAGAACAATATATCAAACAGCATAATACCAGCCACCATTAATACTACAGAGGTTCAATATAAAATTGCTTTCGTTAGCACGCCGAGTGTTTATTTTAGCTTACTGCAAAACAAGCCCCTAACACAGAGCCACTTACTCAGCCTCCCCTTGATTGCAAAGAGGGTAATAATGAAGGAACCTGCTCTCCCTGATCTTCTGTGGAGGTTTTCACATGTGCTGAAAAGACATTGCTCTGTTACCTCCAGCCAATGGACCAGCCTGGCACGCTGGAGAAAAATATTACAGCGGAAACATTCCTGAACTCGGTGGAATTGGTTTTAGAGACTGGCACGAGGGCAGGCCCGAGGCTGGTAAAATTGCAAGTTGTATTCCCATCTTCAGGCTAAAAGGATGCTGACAGCCAAGCAGAGGAAAACATATTGGGTTCTGTCCATGCCTCGGCGTGTATTTGTTAAATATTTTATAGCTGGTCACGTTACCAGGGGGAAAATAATATCTTATGTTAAATGGGAGTATCGTTGGACTTGCTTTTATTGCTAAAAGCTATGGGTTGGCTTTTTGTGGGCTTTTTTGTTTCATTTTGGTTTTTTGTTTACTGGGGTTTTTTTTGTTTTGAAATTTTGGGTGGGGTTTGGTTTTCTTTTTTGGAGGTTTTGTTTGTTTGTTTGGTTTGGGTTTTTTAAAAATACTTGGGGTCCCTAAAGTGTGCGAACTTTCCCCAAAGTCAAAACACACTGAACCACAAAAGCACTTCAGTTTTACTATGAGGGCAATTCAACCAAGTTTTGACCTGGGGAAGAGTTTGGCTTTGTCGTGTTTTGTTCAAGACTGTTTATATGTATTAGCTACTCAGTCATTCTTTTAAAAAGGAAAAAAAACCAAAATGAAAGAAAAAAGTTGGTTTTTGGAAGCGAAGACAAACCCCTACCTAAACAAAAGCAACCAGACACGTGGCTGTGGTTCATGTCACAGAGTCAGAGCTCTCATAATCTCCAAGGCGCCCCCATTCAAAGCCCTTTTAATTAGTCAAAACCAACAGCTAATAATTAGACCGGGAGAAACTAAATCCTCTTCTCAGACCAATGTGTGCAAATCCCATTGACTTCGATGGGAATGGCTCCCAGGTGTGACCCATTAGGCTCCAGCCACTCGGAATTTAGAGGAATGCAGTGTCTGGAGCCCAACCTCTTGTCTCCTCTTCCAGGTAATGCCGCAGAAATCCATGCCAGGTTTCTTCCCCCAGCCCCTCAGCAAACACTTTAATGACCTGTTTTTTCCCCCCTACATCACAACAACTCTCTCAAGTCTAAATTTAGACTTTCAGTCCTCAACTTTACAGGTCTGGCTCCTGCCTAAGGAGATGAGGGCTCCGGCGCTGGCTAGATTAAATCCTGCAGCAGCGATTATGTTTTACAGACCTCAATTCTGCATCAGCAAAATCTACTCTGTGGCATCAAATTCAAGGAGTTCAGGCATTTTACAGCTCGAGGGGAGTGCAATCATTCCATTGCCAAACTATTTACTTCGCCCTCCCAGTGCATTTATTTGTGCTCCACAGAGCGAACTGGAGGTCACCGGGAAAAATGGACAGGCACAGGGAAATAGGGGATTGTATCTGGCGAGCCATGGAAGCAGTGAAACAACATCAATTCCTTGTCAAATGGAAGGAAAACCTTACAGTTTTGCACAACTTCATCTTATCCCTCTTTTTTTTTTTTCTTTAAAGGCACCAATACAACATAAAGTTTTCGCCACGCTCCACGTAAGGATATATCATAAAACCATTATTGGTTCCTCCTCATTTAGGAATATTGAAAGTGACACCACGATCCCACCCGCTGGTTAGCCCGTGTACAAATGGACATGTGGTTTGTCATCGCCAAATTCTCCAAGCCAAACATAAAACCTGCCTTTCAATATCATCTGGGTTCGGCGCGGCATGAAAGGCAAGGCAAGGCAAGGCAAGGCAAGGCAAGGCAAGACGCCCGGGCAGGATGAAATTTCTTGGGTCCCCCCACACCTTCCAGGCGATGACAGCTCTTGCTTTAAGTACTTGCCATTAACAACCAGTCACAATGTTAGTGACAGGATGTTACCAGCAGTTACTTAAAAGTGATAGATGTTAATGTTTCTCTGCTCTTTGTGACTCACACCATAACCCAGTCTGAACATCTTAGGAGCTGAACGCCCGGGCGCGAGGTCAAGATGCTGAAGGTTGTGGAGCCACTGGTTGAGGTGCCTTTTGAGGAACAGCAGGTCAAAGAGAATCCACGATAAGGAACTGTCATGGATTAAAGATTAAGGTCTGTCCTTTTAACTGTTTCACGGAAAGGGAATTTCTCTGGCCCTGGGGCGTTTTGCTCTTCCACGTATCCGAGAGCAACGAGAAACTGTGCGCTCTGAAAACGCCTTTGATGTTAACATTTTTAAACAACTCCAGCAATGAGAAACAGATTAAGAAAAGACACTTTGATCCAATTTTAGAACAACACAGACTGCTTTTACCTCCGTACACATGGCCAAGCTGCCCTTGAAGACTCAGGTGCAGGAAATACTCTTAGAGGAACAACACCATGGGCACAGTGTTAAGCACCTGTGACTTCTGACCACGGGGAGATGTACTACACCTCATAAGGTCTAGAGAAATAAATGCTCTAGAAAGGAAAAGGATTCAGCCAAAATTTTCTTGTGGGAAAGGAAAGCGAGAATTACATCGCTCTGTGTCCTGCAGCAGGTACCTGACGAACTTAACGAACCAGACTATGACCTAAGCCCTGCACAACATGCATTACATTTGCTTTTGTTAATTAGAGAAAGTCAGAAGATGTTATAGATAAGGCAGCAGCAATTTATCAAGATGTATCAGCAATAATCAGTAACCCATCACATTGAAAGAGTGTTTGTAATTGTGAACCTTCCCTGGGATGAAATACACTTCAGAAGACTTACAATCTCATGATCTAGGCCAAAGAGAACTTTACAAGTGTGTGCAAAGAGCATTCTTAACTGAAAGTTTTCCAGCTCCTTTCCCAAGAATCCAAAGTAAACTTTTCCTTCAAACAGAAAATTGATTAATAGCTCTGAGAAGACATCAGACCACCTACCTTCAGCAGCATCCTGCAGGCCCTCAGGCTCCTCTGCTTTGCTCTTTGTGGGAGATGGAGTCTGGCCTTTTTGTTCCAGTCCTAATTTAAACATAAAAAATTATACATTTACATATATTATTTTGAAACTGTTCTACTATATCAGACATTACCATGTGTGATTCCCCAGCTGTGAGTACATTTTATGTCAACACTCCATGCAGTACCCAATGCCTGTCTTTCTGTTATTAGAATTAATTACTGCATCATCTGTTATAAAAGTCATAAATATGTATCTTTCAGCTTGGACTGGACTTTTCCTGACTTTCACAGGACTGCAGTGAGAAAGCTCAGACAGAAATAACATACTCCTTCATAAGCTCTTAATCTCTTCCGAAATAAAAAAAAAGAATTATGCTTTAATTTGTAATTCTAAACATAGTATTTATTATGCTGCATAATGGAACTGTGGAGAAATAACCGGAACAAAATGATTTTTCCCTTCATTCGCTGTTGGAACATGATAACAAATTAATATTGACCGAAATTATTAATGAAATCAAAGGTAGGGAAGCAAGTCTGATAGTGCAGTAAAGTTAAGGGCATGAAAGTTTTACAAGATAGAAATGTTCTGGATGAAAAAAATCCATTCCAACCTTTCAGCCAGTAAGGAACATGAAGATGGAGGAAAAGGAGTAAAACAAGTCATTGAGGCCAGTTAAGTGTGAGATGCCCCTTATTTGTAGGGACTGAAGTTCACAGCGTCCAATATCAGCTGGTTAAACTTTGAAAATGAGGAAATCTTTCTATGATATTATCAAAATATCCTGTCATCTTAAGAAAAAGGATGAAATAACTGTTTGTTTGCTACGATGGACCTCGAGGCACAAAGTGGTGGCACAGAAAGCCTGTTAGCAAAAGGAAAGGCCAAGCTGGAAATTAAGCATAAAAGGTATTTGTAAAGGAAGACATTTAATGAAAGCAGGTTCCCTAATTAAAACATTCTTCAAACATCTTTGCTTAACCAGGAAAGCAGTGCCTGGCAGACAATTAAAACTCAATTCATTGCACCTACTGAACGGATTCAACTGCGACAAGAAAATGACTTTTTGTCATTTGACTTCCTGTCAAAGCTCCCAACTCCTTGTGGCCAAGCGAGGCCTTGGGGGAAGGGGAAGCCAAAAGAAAACATCAATTGGTGTGTGCTGGAAAGAAAACCTTGACCACTTGTAACTGGGAAATGCAGGAGGACACGTGACCTCGCTTGACTCACCCTTATTGCCACACCGCGAGGAAATAAGAACCGTGGCATTGCTTCAAATTGATTGGCTAATTAACAACTGGGAAAAAAACCCTATCTACATTTTTATTATAAATTACTTAAGTGTTCTGAAAACTCCCAGGGTCTCTTCTGCTGTCGTACACAGCCCACATAATAATCTACTCTTTATGTTGTTGGAAGTTTTAAACAGCACTTGGCAATCAGATGCCCTGTTCTGAAGGACTCGGCTCTGTTAAGAGCTGTAGATTCTTCCCTTTTATTTTCTACCCTTCCACAATTACATATATCTAGAATTGAAGTACTGGAAGTTTCCAAACAGGAGGTATGAAAGTAGTGAGGATGTGGAAAGGGAACTTGCAGGGTCAAGGGGTAGTTGGACTCCATGATACCCTTTGTGTCCCTTCCCAATCAGGATATTCTCTGAAAATTTGGTTCATTCAAGAGGCAAAAAGGGAGTTAATTGTTGGCTTTTTGCATGGAGCCCAGGGAAGAAAGAAACATTCTCTGCCCGTCCCCTTGAGAAACTGATTATTCTACTGTACTTCTGCCCAAAAAACCCCAGAAGAACCACAGATTGGGAAGGTGGAAGGACAGCTCAGAATGTCAATGAGAATTCTGAACTGTGAGTAATTACATTCCATCTCACTTGCTTACTTCTAAGGAATGAGCATTATGCAAAAAATCAAACCAAACCAAACCCCCCCAAAAAAAGGCCATTGGTCTCACCAATTTCTATTAGAATGGAATTTCTCTTTCTTCCTAGAACTCCATACAGCTCACAGAAGGAAGGGCCCTTGGCAGTGGGTAAATAAAGCCAGTCACTGCACAGCAGAACAAGCTCTGAGGTTTGGCTCGGGGTCAGGTGACAGAGTGTTCCTGACAGCACCTAATACAGGACACGTCACGAGTCATGTCAGGATGACTGCCCACCCGAATCCAAAATCCAAACACAACGTTATGAGGAAAACAAGAGTTTTCAGGTGCTAAGGGGGAATTTCTTTCTGGAGGGGTGACAATGTAGGAGTAACCACTGGAAATACCATGGGGAAAAATAAAGGCAAAAGCTGCCAAATAAAGACATGCTTTGTCAACCCTTTAAGGGGCTTACTCGGGAGCAACACTGAGAGAGTTCAACAAGAACTTCAATATAAAAGAGAGATCCTGAAAATGACCAGACTTGTAAAGACTGATTCCTGCCAACACTCTCACTTTCTTTTGAAAAATAACTTGAATATTTACAGCGGACCAAACCAACCCACGGCTTCTTTGGTTCCAACACCACTCTGAACGACCTGCTACCTTCTCTTTTTTTGGCTGAGAATGGTTCCCACCAGGGGACTGACTCGATAGAAAGGCTTCAATCAATGCTCGCCACTCGAGTGAGGAATTTTATCATCTCACCAATCTGTGAAGCTTCTTCCAGTCCCACATGTCAAGTGTCAATCAAGTTCAAGTGCAAATGTCCAGCCAGGTCTTTCAGGACTATCTGAATACATTAGACAATATAACCAACATCTTAATTGACAGCACAAAGGCAGAGAGGGAGGAGGCGTACATTCAGGGAAGTCGGAATTGTTACTGTCTCAAAAGAAATGATCTTTCTGCACTCTGTAAAGAACCTTTAAAATGCTCACAAAAGGATGCAAAGGCAGTGTCCCAGGAGAATAAGATTTCAATCACAATTTCACTTCTTTTTAGCAGATACCCCTCATTCCAGAGCCAGAAAAGGATTTGTGTGGGCTTCAAAACAAAATTTTTTATCGTGCTCAAAATAGACCTCTTAACCCTTTCAGCTCTCCAACGGTATTTACGTCCGTCAGAATTGTTAGCCAAGTATTAAAGCAATTTTGCAGGCAAATCTGTGCCTACAAAGAGCAAACCTAGACAGGTGTCTGAACTGATCATATTAAAAGCTTTTCTAATTGTGATCACTGGTGCAAAAAGGTTTCCGAGCTCTACATTGAGAGAAATGTTTCTTCTTTGTAGACTAATTCAGAGTGTCAACAAGTCACTTCAATCTCACAGTCTGTCCCCAAGTAACCTATTCCCAAAATCCCTCCCAACTTCCAAATTTGCCTGGTTGCAACTGATTGCTGTTTTCATCTGAGGGAAAAGGAGAGTCTCCCTCCAAAAAACACTATCCAAGTGTAGGAGTGTGCACACAGTGGAACAAACAGAGAAATTCTCCATTTATGCAGCCTGCTTACAATAGGGCCTCCCTCATCAGTGTGAACGAGATCCTTCACCTTGCTGTTCTAGCTGGCTGTGGCTTCTAAGTAATAATAGGTGGTTAATTAGGACGCTCAGGATATAAACACCATAACCAGCAGAGCATTCATTAGGAACAGCTCTTTGATGGGAAATGACAGCAGCGTGGCAACAGACATGCTGATGAGGTCAGAAGGTTCTGGCACCTGGCAGAGAGTGAAGCTGGGCTGAGGGAGAATAAAGATTTAGAACTGAACCTCTTTCCTGCAAAATTATTATTATTTTTTTAAACAGTAAGAGAATTAACTGATGTCAGTGCATAACACTGTGGCACTGCTGAGTAAGAATCTCCTAAATAGCACATGCTGTAATTTCCCCATGCAATCGCTGCAATTCTGGCAGCACTGGGACTTATTTTGCATGCTTCTGGGCATGGGTATGCGAATCGATGGGTATAAAAGCAGAGTCCTTCAAAGGTGAAGTTCAGAATAATCTTATTATTAATAGAGCTTAAAACATGACGTGTCATGACTCCGCGGCGTTATATCACTGAAGGTAAAGGCAGACAAGGCTGTCGGGGGCATCTGGTCCTTCTCTTGGCTTACGTGGAAAATCATTTACAGCGGAAGGCTGAGAGGCAGAACCGCACAGGTCTGTCCCCACTGTTGCCATATCTCCCCTTCTGGCTCAGAGCACTCAGCCAGCACCTGTGTGACACACGATAAGGACAGAGCCCTGGGAATTCAACGGTGCCACTAAGTCAGCAGCTGCTCCAAGCCCCAGCATCCAGAATAACAGTCTGATGGGTTAAAATCCCATGAGTCAAACACCATTAAAAGAGTGGTCTTGAGTATGTATATTTAATAAGGCTGGATTATTTTTATTTTTAAATGTTTTTCTTACTCTAGTACGTCCAATATATGCAGTGACGTTATGTGATTAACTCGCTAAAATGATTATTTGTGCTTGTTGATTTTATAGCATTAATGCAGATATTAATGGATATTATCTGGCACATGTAATTAAGATATTCCCTTATTTATTTTTCAGAGGAACCATAGAAAGAAAGGCCTTTCTACGTGTAATGAGATCTTTGCACTTCAGGGTGGCAGAAACACAAGACAAATGACTTTCCTAATGCATCTATCACTCAGTAATACACACATTTGGTCATCTGTTATTCCTTACTCCCAGTTAATTCTCTATTCCTAAGGCATAATCTGGTGTGCACTGAAGCCAATGGATGTATTCCCAGCGTCACCAAACCAGGATCAGGGTTTTTCTTCCCTCTAGCTCTTGCCACTGGGTTTAAAATAGGACCGATTCTGTAACCTCCACCCCACCAAAGGGTTTGTGGCACACACACCATGAGGCTACACCTCATCCATGTCCCTGTGTTTTCTCTTGGTTTGATAGCAGCCCTCAGAAACACCCGGCCAAAAGGAAGTCGGAGGCATAGGAATTTAGGTAAGACTTAGAAGAATTCAATCTCTGCCAAAGGTCCTACACGTGTGTGTAGCCTGCTACGTGTGCTCTCCAGGAATCCAACATTTCCTTCTCGCTGTAAGCACAAGAATTGGAGGAAAAAAATCCCCAAAGCAGATTGGATACGGGCAGCTCAAAAAAAAAACCAACGCAGGGTCAACAATATTGGTGCCAACTGCTGACTCCATCTGCTGCAGTCACGACCCATGAAGTCAAGTGGAATGAAGAATGATTATTCAATTAATATCTTGAAGTGGTGACTAGAAGTGACTACTCTATTT
This sequence comes from Grallaria varia, assembly GCA_013396735.1. Lineage (NCBI taxonomy): Eukaryota > Metazoa > Chordata > Aves > Passeriformes > Formicariidae > Grallaria > Grallaria varia. The sequence goes on from VWZG01009477.1 coordinate 1,570,789, forward strand.
TCCCCCTTCGAACAGCAGATATCCTTCAAACTGGTAGAAATCTGAGTATAAAGATGAAAACTCCCCTCAATGCAGAAATTATGCACGTCTATATAGTTCCAGTAAACGCACCCCACAATCATTAAAGAGTCCATACAGAAATAGGTCAAAATGGAGTAACTTTGGCATATCTGCCACGCTACTGGAGCAGATACACAAAATACACTTATTTTTAGCCATGTAGGCATTGATTGCTGACAGCCAATGCACTGATCTCCAAAATATCTCCAACTGATAAAGAAACACCCGAAGATGTGCTGACAAAGCTCACAGCAGACCTGTGAGGACAGTTTTGATCTCATCTATCTCATACACACAAAGAAAGAGACAGGTGGGGAAATATCTTCCTCAAATGGCTTAATTCAGTGATGATTTCCCAGAGCAGCTATGTAGTTTCACCTAAATTAATGAAGCTGTGAAGGATACAAGGCAAAAAGAGACTGGCTATTAGCGGAATTGCACTTCCTTTTAATTCTAATTTAAAATGCTTTTAAAAAAAAAAAAATCCCCACCGCTGTAATTTGCATAATCTCCATAAAAACAAGAAGGCAAAAAATGCAAAATAATTCAACTTATGAAAGCATATGTGCCACGATGACTATAAAAAATGAATTTGGAAATGTTAGATGAATGCTGGAAATTTAACTGTAGGATTATCTTCGGCAAATGTTTGTTGTATAACGATGGGCTTTATTTTGCTACTTTTATGTATGTATGTACAACTAGATCAATCACACTAACTCTATTGAAATTTCTAGAAGTTCCTATCCGCTAATCTTGACACCAAAAAGTAATTATAATTAAATGCAATAAAATCAACAGGCCAGAAAAGCCATAAAGGAATGTGCTAATCCGTCAGCGTAACACGTATCTACCCATGTATATCCGTGTTTTCACATCTATGCACACGCACCACTCTTCAAGTATTTCTAATTTCTGAGCTAATTAACTGGTTGCATAAATCACCCTAATCCATTTGTCTTTAGGACAATCTTGCCAGTTTAAGCAGCCAGCGTGCAGCTTCCAAAGGCTTTCACCTCTGTTTTCTGGCTGCTGTACCTCTGCCTCTCTCCGCGGGGCTCTCCTTTCCGATCCAGTGTTTTTTCCGGATGTTCCGGCACAGTCACTGGACTATGACGGGATCAGGCTCACAGAGACCTACATCCACAGACCCTAAACACTGACACTTGTTTTAAATAGCAAACTAGGAGGACCAGGAAAAAAAACCCCTCTGAAATATTGACTGACCAAGCTCAATGTACTTAAGAGTTTGCAGGAGAGTCTTGCTACTGTTTTCATTGCAAACAAACCATGGCCACTAACCAGAATGGCAAATGACTCAAGAATTGCTCGATTCACTCCTTTTTATGGACAAAGAGACTGAAGAATTGTAATTATTTCCCATTTGCCCTCAAACTAGGTATTGATAAAAATTTCCCATTTGCCCTCAAACTAGGTATTGATAAAAAGCACTGAGTACCACCCAGAGGCTCAAAACAGATGATGGCATTAAAAAGGTGGTCTCAGCCAGTCCTCTCGTGCACCATTTATTGCCAGGGGTGGTTGCCCCTGATGTCGTGATTAACACCAGAGGAGACTGTTGTAACATTAGCTCTAAATGACCAGCAATACTTATCTCAACCAAGGCAATTAGTTTCTAGAGCTTTTCAGTTTGATTTATGCTTTGGAGAAGTGATAGATCCTTTAGCATAAAATATATTTACTCACCTGTCTCTTCACTCAGCTCAGTCCCTTCTTCATTAGCATCATCTGTCAAAAAAAAAAAAAATTGCAAGAAAACGGTTACCAAGAACACCAGCAAACATCTAAAATGAAATAATCCATGTTTCAAGTTGCCCATATCTTACTTTGCCTCCTCCCATTTAACATTTTGCAGTGAAATCTGGAAGTGAACGGGAAAAGAAGGTTTTCATACTAGACAGGTTACTATCAGATACAGGAAATGCACGGAATAAAGACGGGGAATAAAATTCTGCATCATTTACAGAATTGTGCAAATCAAGACACGTATAATATTAAATTCCATTCTCTTTCCTAGCAGAGGTTTTGGGTTACTTGACAAGTTTCAGTTTATTTTGTTTCCCTGGAACAGCTGGCTTTGTTAAGAAGAGAACTCCGCAGAAGCCACAGCACATCAAGAAGTTGCTGTAAATTTGCCAGACAGAACTTTGGTTAAAGACCAAAATGATTCTGTAAAGATCAAACTTGGGCTAGCCGGGAACAGACCACTTATAATCATTAAGCTGAAAGGAAAAAAAAAAAAGGCAGATTCCTTTAGCAAAAAAAAAAAAGTTACATTTTGGTACCAAAGTACTTTTTTACCACAAGTTGTTCTGCTGAGGAAAAAAAAACAATTAGCCATAGTTAACATGTTGGTAGTTCAGTGCTCCAGAGCCATAAACATCTGATGGAGAGCCCACTGATCACATTGGTTTGTCTTTACACCATAAACTCCACTGAGATCCAAATGCTGTGACACAGGTTAAGAGGATCAAGCTTTGCTTTTGTCAAGGTTTAGAGCCCGAAATTTTGTTTCAAGTAGCACGAGAGCTGAACAATTGCTTAATAATAGAGACCTCCACTGGGAATTATGTTTGCCACAAGCATTAAAATCACGAGCGTGAGAATTGTCAGAGATGCTCGTGCACCTACAGTAGATGGACCTGCATCCATCCTTCTCTCCCTTCTGTCTCATTCCAGCTCGTGATCTGGAGGGCAGAACTTTCTGAAGTCACTAAACGACAGCAGATTACATTTCTCTTGAGTACACTTGAGTCTGGCCCAAAGGATTAGGACTGAAAAAAAGTCCCTGCACATCTCACTTCCTTTTTCCTTACGCAGCAAACAATTGTTTTGGAGGTGAAAAAGGCACAAATGTAAATTTGTACACAGAAACCTCAAGGAGCTTTGACAAGTAATTTTTAAGGCAAGAAAATGAAAACCCCTGCTAAAGCCCATGCGAATTCTGCCATTGACTTCAACAGAGCCAGGATTTTCAACTGGAGTCCTGATATTCTCCAACAAACCACTCAGAAAACATTTGGTTTACACAGAGATTATTAATTATTCAGTTTCCAATAACATGTTCTTTCCATGAAACCAGCATGATAAAATTGCAAATTAAATCTATGACTTGATACTAAATCAGCAGAATATAATATCTTAACATACATATATCACCTGGTCTTCTGTGGAAGTTCTTAATTATAGTTCTGTAAGTGACTTGGAATATGAAATTCCCAAAGCAACAGAATAGCTTCTAAGCTGGTGATAATGGACACAGACAAGAAATCTGATGTTATTAAAAAGTAGGGAAGTCATTATGCAATGTAATTACGAAGAGGCAAAGACTGCTTTTGTGAACTAATTGTGAATTAAAGGCTGCTTTTTTTTTTGTTTCTGGGGAAAGGAACCTTAGGCTCTTTGAAAGGCGGTGAAGTCCTTACATCATTTCTGGAAATGGAAGTTGGGCTCCCAATCACTTGGTGATGTGATCTCTGGGTCACTGTGATGTCTTTGAAAAATTTACCCCAATCTAGATCTGAATCTGAGTTTGGCACACGGCGGTCCCCAGCCACTTTGTGTGTCTATAATTCTTACTCTCTCACTATTAATGCATCTGGTGGAAGCATTTCCCTGTTAAATATGAAGCAGTCTCTTTCACTGACCTTGGTGTGGTTGACTGAAGTGATAAACACCGTGTTTAGCTGACAGAGCTCTATGCCAAAACCAATTATTTGAGATAAAAACCAGTGGTTTAGAAATCTATACCCAAAATTCACTCACCTCCCCCGTGAAAAAAAAAAAAAAAAGGTATTACAGGCAGTTTCTTGGTTACTGGTTCGAAGAAGTAAAAGCGACTAGAAATATTTTTTACTGAAGTTCCACAAGCCTAATACAAAGCAAAATCAGTACCAAGATTGCTACAAATTAGGTTTGTTACCCCTAGTTTTGTTTGTTTGGGGTATTTTTTTAATGCTTCCTATACATTTTCTTACCCCATCTAGAAGAAGCCTTCTAGAGGTTTGAGACGTGCACCACAGTCAATCCCAAATCAACACTGAGTAAAACCACAGAAGAACCCAAGAGTGAATCTCTGACGGCAGCAAACATTCCTTTAAAGACATATTGTCAATATTTCTTGTCCAAAAATGCCCCATTGGAAAGACCAGAGGTGAGATTCTCTGCACCTCTCACACTTTCAAAAATAAGTGACTCACATCTTCCCACTCTTTGTTATTCTTCTGGCTGGAGCAGCAGAAAACTGACTTTCCACATGGCTTCCCCATTAGAGCCCTGGATTTTAGGAAGATCTACCAAGATGACCTTACTGGAATAGGAATGACAGACCTTGCAGCCTGGAGTGAGAGGAAAACTGACACTGATTCCCAGGCAGGGTCAGCCCATCCCCAAGAAAAGTCACGTCAGTATTTAGAAGGCTCAGGATACAAGGAAACCTTCTAATCCAAAACGTGTCACATGGCTGAGAGCACAACATTGTCCAGCTTATAAACTGGGCTGCAGTATATAAAATTCAGGTATTAAATGGGTGATGCATGGGAGAACAGTTTCCACTCAAGTACAAAATAACTTACAGTTGAAAGTCAACCTATGGCTGAAACTCGCCCTCCAGCTCCCAGGGCAGTTACCAGGGGTAACTACAACCCTAAAATTCCGAGAGCTTCGTGTCTGGGAGCAAGTTACTCAGAGCATAAGCATTTGTGTAAGTCACAGACTCCCTGGTGGGGTCATGGACCGAGTAGTGCCTGTGACTCTTTCATTGCCCTCTCCCTTGTTACCTGCTGAGCTCTGGGAAACAGAATAATTGCACCATATCTGCTCTTACTGACGCTGCAGAAGGCAATGCCTTCTTCTGTCAGATCTTTCCTTTTTCCTTTTGTCTTGCTGGTCAGGTTCTCTCTCTGTCTCCCTGGCCGTGCCATACAAGCAAACACAAGCCAGATGGCTAAAACCATCAATCTGTGTTAAGATTTATGTTAGGAACAGAGAGGTGAAAGGCACTAAATACCGCTGCTAATCCCCAAAGCCATTAACCCGCCTCCTCCTTGTTGCTCACGCTTCCATTTGCATTCTTCTTCGTGCCGGCGCGCGATGAAGCCAGCGCTGCACAAACACCTTTTATTTGGAGCCGTGCGTGCATGGAGGAGCTCTCGCCCCAGAGCCAGGCTCCACGCTGCAGGAGGCTTTGCTGCTTCATCTGCATTCCAGTCCTGCATCCCGGCGCTCCCCAGCAGCGCTGCATGCTGCGGGCTCCTCCCTGCCTTCCTCCAACCTCTCCTCGGCCGCCCAGTCGCATCCTTGAGGATTTGTTCCTTCTCTCAGCATCTGCTGCTGTTTCCTGATTTACAGATATTTCATCCTGCTCCTCCTCGCAAGCGTGGCTTGTTGTGCTGACCTTAATCAAGGGAGAGCTGGGAGGGCACTGTGGGACTGGACCAAAATCCCCTCTGCAGCTTGGATGCACACGCTGCGGCAAAGAGATGGGCACAGCTGTACGGGAGGCTGAAGTGACAGGATGGTGATCATACTGCTGACGTCTTAAAAAACCCCAAACAAACCAAAAAAAACCCCTAAAACCTTTCCACACCGAGAGCTACTGCCATGCTCCTTGAGCTTATTTGCTATGCAAAAATAGGGGTCTGGCTGGAAAAGTTCCCGCTGTGAAGCATTTCCTTAGCAGATATGCCACGATCTGGCTGTACGGATTCCACTGGAATAACAGGATGAGCAGCGCAAGAGTCTCACACCTTTGAGGGCAACGGATCCCCTTTTGGATCGGTCTGGAAAAGCAACCTGTGTTCAACCTCGGAGCAGCAGCGGCATGGGCCAAGGTGCCCACCTGCAAACCATCTAAACCATGATAACATTGAGACTGGATGTGGCACTCAGCGGCATGATGAAGTAATCACAGTGCTGGATCAAGGGTTGGACTTGATGATCTCAGAGGTCTCTTCCAACCCAGCTGATTCTATGATTCTACGATCAAGTTTCCAGCAGCTGAAAAGACCATGCGGGTTCTCACTCTCCACATTTTCGCCTCACCCCCGTCTTTCCCAAAATTTCCTCAAAGTTTCACCCACCTGACTACACAATCATCTTCACAGCTCCGTAATCATGTGTCTCGTGTCTATTTACAACCCCTAGGAGGTGAAAATCACTTCTTTTTGGTTGCTTGCAACCACTGCTGACACCCAAACAGAGTTTCATGACAGCATACAGGCTCTACATCCACCTCAGCCTAAGAGTCAGCACTTGCTGTAGCACAGCAAACCCCACAAGAAGGTTTCATGAAGCCAAAAGTCCACCTATGAGGCTTGCAATAACTGAAGAGCTCACAGGGCCCTTTGGTTGTTTTGATCCCTCCAACTCAGCTCTCCACTGGGAGAATGTCACAGACAATAGCACAGAAAAAGGCAATGTTTTCTTTGAGGAAAAGCAGATTTGGAAATGTCTGGCGGATGAGATTAGCTAAACCCAGGCCTGACTCTTTCCTCCTTTACTAGTCAAAATTTCTATTTTCTATAAAGCTTTCCTTCATCCTCAGTGCTTCTAAGATGAAGGAAAAAAAAAAAAAAAGAAAAAGGTAAAACAAAAAGACCCTTAGGAAAAAAAGTGATTCTTCTGTTTCAGAAGGAAAAAACAGGACTTCTTTTGGTTCGGAACACTTGTATCCTTTAATCATGAAACCCAGGCACTATGTAAGCCTCTACCTGACACTGGGTGAGTTTAATCAAATTTTTTACTCTAATTATAAAGAAACTTCCACTGATATGCTCCGTGCATCCTGGACACACTGCAGCACCAGTGGTCTTTCCCTTCCCACGTTGCTTAGTTACACCACGCCCCCAAACACTGGAGCCTCGCGGAATGTAAAATGTGTTTGTAGCTTTTGAAGCCGTATCAAATAGAAATCCTTAGTACCCATCTCCTAAGGAGTTGGGCGCTGGTGTTTTGGGGTTCTTTCTGTCACCGCAGAGATGGCCTCTTTTATGTACCGTATCACTTGATCTGCTGTAAAATACATATGCCCATATGAGCCTCAGCTGCACAGAAAGGCTGCACACGGGAGCTGCTGATCCCACTGTGAGGGAACTGGACAACATTGTTCTGGCACAGGAAACGGTGCTCACAGCTGGGATCAGACTGGGATTTCTATTTCCCAGACGCTTCTACCTTAACACAAAAGGAACGAGGCGCTCCTTAGGGGAAACAGGTATCAGATTTTAAAAAGGAACTTACTGCAAAACTTCCTTATTTCATCTCTGCCCTAAAATACTGAAAATAACAAGGTTTTGTTGACATGAGTGCTAAATTGGATGCTTGTGTAGTAGTCACACACGAGGTGGTATATTTTGCATGTGCTGTTACATTTCCAAATACAAGCTTCTAACAAAATCTCATCAGTAACATAAGGCAGAGGCAATCAAATAGAACAAACCCAAATTTAACTGCATCCTTTGCAGTCAGAAGCACTTGAGCACGTGAAGTCATTCCATGTCTGTGCCCAGGGAGGACAGGATATTTTTCACAATGACATCAAATGCACTTGGAATGCTTTACATGACATGCCACTTTATGCAACAGAGGAAGAAGAAAAGATCCCTGATCAAAGACGTATTCACAGGAGGTATCAAAAAGAAAAAGCTTCTGCTTGTTCATTTTCTGGTGCCAGGCATCCATGTGTGGAGGGCTGAGCATAGAAGACAACAGCAACACGCCTCCCTCCCCTGCATCCATCTCTCCCTGAGCCTAAGGTTAGACACAGGCCACGGTGAGATCAACATCTGTCCTTGAACCAGTTCTCTTTTTAACTATATTTAAGACCTACAGCCTCCGTAGCACCTGACAGCCAACCTTCTTAGATCCTAACTGTGTGCTGGGGGAAAAACTACTTCCTTTTGCTTGTTTCTGTCCTCATTCATCATTTCCAGGGGCACCTTGCACTTCTTGTGTTACAAGAGATGGTAAATAACTGCTTCATGTTCACCTTTCTAATTACCACGCTCATCATCTTCCCTGGGCTCTCCCACACTCTCATCACACACAGCAGCCTGGTACTCGCGTCTGCGTGACCCCCGTGCCTTCAAGGGCATCCTCATCCCCCTGACACTTTGCTGTTTTCAAAGCAGCCCCCATCCAGGGGGGTCTCCCAGGAGGTCTCCCAGGAACTGGAGAGTTCAGGGATTTGGAGTGAGTGGAGAAACACACAGAAACAGCCAATTCCCCAGACTTCTGGACTGACTGCAAACTGTTGTCAGTCTCACTAAAGGCGACAATGAAAATGTCCCCAAAATGCTGCTGGAGCAAAGGAGAGAAGGCTCCATTTAGCAAAGGAAAAGCTCCTGACAACAGCACTTTTACAGATTAGGGTCCCATTGCCCATCCACACCCTGCTCCAAGCTGGGACATCGCTGCCATCAGGAACGAGGAGGCAAACAACTGTCCAGGTCACAGCACAGACAATACCACAAGCGTCTGCCAAACGGCGCTTTGAGGTCACCAATACCTACAACACACCAAGTCCACAGCAGCGCTCTGCCAGCAGCTGACCAGGGAAGAATTCCGATGGCATTATACCAGGAGAGTCTTACTATGATTCAAAAGGCAGCAGGAAACCGCCCATTAACTTTTTATTAGGTACTGGAAACCCACTGCCATGTTAGAAGGTGCTGGGAACCGTCTCTTGATCTGTGTATCTCTTCAGATGCTGAAAACAGCATCTGAGCCATCAAACACCTACTCTGCCTCCCAAGCACCCTCCTGGGCTGGTGCTCCATGACCTTCCTGCATTACACTGAGACATGGGCAAAAGGGACAACACAGACAACCCCAGTGAGTGGCAGGACTGGCACATAAAAGGCAAATAAAGACAAAAAGTCATAGCAAAATTTGGTTTCAGTTTTACGAGCGCCTTTAGCTTTAAGTGACACTAAGCCTTCCTGAGGTAAGGTGTTCCAGATGCATTTTGAAACAGACTGGCGTTTTTAGTGTCTATATTGAACTTTTGGATTTGAGAACAACTTTCACAGCACCCTATTTACACTAGGAGTGGACTTTATCAGGATCCGTAGGTGCTGCGAGAGGGAACTAGAGCCAAGCCAGCATTCCACTGGGGTGCACAGGCTCCTCCAGTTCCCCCAGACGGGCAGCGCTTCCTTTGAAGCCTCCACTGCTGAGGGGCAAGGAAACACCAGGGGAAGCAGCGGGGCTGTGCTTCCCCCCAACTGCTTTGAGTTAAGTCCTTCAGCGAGGGCTCTTGCAGAAGCCGTCTACGGATGACATCCCGTCAATGCAGAGAATGTTTTGCACCCATGTGAAACCACCAGCACTCTGCAGCATCTCCCAAAACGCCACTGTGACACTCTCACTCGTCCCTGACTCTAACACAAGATTTCCTCCCCAGATTTCCAGTCATTAAACGCTGGCATGGAGTCCAGAGCAGGCTAGAAGGCTGTGAGTGCACAAACACTGAGCGGTACCCCGGCACGCTCTCAGTGCCTCCGTACATACGACGGTCATACACCCCCTCACTGCGCATTCACCAAGTGAAGAGCCAAGCAGGATCTCCATGAGACAAGAGCTTCACAAGGCAGAGAAATCAGAGTCCCCTGAGCGTCCCAATACAACAGCAGCGGGATTGCAGCTCCGTCAGAACCGCAGGGGCAGAGAAGAGAGACCCGTGTGGCTCCTCCCAGCAAACAGCACCTTGCGAGCTTTGTGAGGGGACAGCGGTGAAGAGAGGAAGATGATGGTCTGACTGCTTGGAGCGTCAGCCTGCAAAAGCTTCGACAAGCTGGAAAAGCTGCATGGAAATGGGAACCCAAACCTTCAGGATGGCCCTCACTGATCAGGAGGAGGAGGTCAAAGTGATATCAAACTCTCTGTTACTCCCCACGGCCCATTCCCAGGGGGCTTTGAGCCCCGGTGGTCTTTGTACACCAGCCCTGAACCAGTCGGAAAAACCGGAGACTCCTGAGTTACGAGGCAAATCAACTGCCCCGGTGAAACCTCCCATAAAGGGTATCGGGCGCTCCCAGTAAACCGCCTGGCACCTCCCCACACCACAGCGTACAGCAAAGCCCATGACTAATATTTTGTGGAATACATTCAGGCGATGAATTAAGGAAACGAATCGGCTCCTGAACGCCGCAAATGCAAATAGAGAGGGGAAATTTATCAAACGAATTGCCCATGTGATGCAGGATTACTTACTAAGGGCTAACTTACGACTCCTCTGCTCGCAGGGAGGACGGCTCCAGCCCCAGTGGTGAGCAGGGAGGGAGACGCTCCTCAATACCAGTTCAGAAATTACAATCCCTGCTTAGGAGTTCGCGCACGTATTAGTGCAGGGATCTGCCTTTTTAATACAAAGCCCTTCATTCAGCCATTTAGACAGTTTCCAATTTGATTCCAAGCCTGGGAGATCTCTTAACAATGAATTTCCTCTGCAATTGTAATATATTTGCACATTTATGCACAAGCAGGATGCTGAGCATCCTCCTGAAGTAACGGGAGAATTAATATAAGGCAGTAGCTCTTATCCATATGGTTTGGGTAGGGGGGACAGTGTTTTCATCAGCCAGGATGAAAGCAGAAAGCGCATTAAATGCCATAACCTGGAATAGGAGGGAGAGAAAGGTTTCTCAAGATGAAGCAATTTCTCTTTCTTTTTCCTAACACCAACTGAAAGGGCTCAAAAAACAAAAAATAATTATAAAAAAGAACAAGCTCTTGGGCTCGGCATCCTTTCATTAGCTCTGAAAGGACACGAGTCTAAAAGCGTGCATCTTCCATCTATCAACTGGTCTAATGAAAGTGCAAACCTGTCTTCTCTCTTACAATTTTTGTGATGTTTTAGTGAAGTAATTTTGTTACTCTCTTTAAAGTAGCAAGAAGTAATATAACCTTGAGGGCTGCAGCTTCGCAGGACATCCCCTTTATAGCATTATTTTTGTCTAAAGAATAGTTTCGGAAAAAAATGGTTCTCCTTTCCAATCTGCTGATAACAGGTGGTAGATTTAGAAATACTTTAAGCATTACAAATGAAGATAAACCTTTCACAATATACGACAGTCACCATGAAAAATAAGCATTTGCCAAAGGTCCTTACAAGATTATCTGTCTGACATATTAAGTAGCTTGGTGTACACAGTATACAGGAGGGGAAAAAAAAAAAAGGTATGTTTGCCTCCAGCTGGCAACTGTTTACAAATACTCCTAATTTTCCTCCTACAAACAGTATCCTGTAAGTAAGCATCACTGTAAGGTAAATGTTGGTAAATCTAGCTTTTCAAGGGGGATTGGTTTCATACCGTTTCCTGGTCAGTTTTATACATACACATATTTAGCAATAAAAGCAATGCCCAGTGTCTGGGCTCCATGCAGAATTCTATTGGAAGAAACAATGCATTCCATGAGAAAAAATGGTCTGAGCGTCAGCTCCTTTCCCGGAAAGCTCACTCATACTACTAGTAGCAATGAATCCAACTACACATCTGAGCCAGAACTGCAGGCAGGGATACTTCATTTGCCTGAAAGATATGTAGCAAGACATTCTCTCAGAATAAGCAGAGAGAATGTTCCAACACAGCTGAAGGGAGAATGGCTGGCCTATTTCATTCCACAAGGAGACAAGACTCAGTTTGCAAAAAGAAAAAAAACCCATCGCCGCTTGTTGCATCTAATACGTTAAAACAGTGATCCATCTTAAGCAGAGAAGATTGGTTTTTCTACTGCAAGAGCCTTTCAGCCTCGCTCTTTTCCTACCAGAACATCCAAAAAATTCTCAGCAAAACCCCAGAGGTCAAGCAGAAAATTCTGCCTGGGCCAGGATGCTTTACTTGCCAAAACAGGGCTTTCCTGGACAACCAGTGGGATGAGGTCCTATGTCTGAGTTAAAGTGGTGCTCTGCTTCCCCTGGGGGCATGCTGGCTCTGGCTTGGGCTCTGCACAGGCTCCTGATCACCGAGACTGAATCCGAAATGCTGAGACAGTGACAACTGCTCTGCTGCTGCACAACTTCACTGCACTGCTCAGACACAGCATTACTGCGAAGCCTGTCTCTTCCCCCCACATATTTAAAGTTTGCAAATGGCAAGGCTCTTGGCAGTTGTCTTAATATCAATACTATTACTTGACTAATTTCTTTGGCATTCCACTTGCAAAATAGGCCTAATGATATGTTCAACTAATGGAACAATTTCCCTATATCTATATTCCACTTACTCTAATGCACTGAGGTGTAACTCCAGCTTCATTTCATTATCACTTGACTAGCTCAAGCACTTGCATGTCTTTTTGGATTTATTAATGCACTGGGTTTAAAGTAATAACTATTTATGTATATAACTCCATGAATATATTCTCCTCTCTAAGCATTTTTGTCCACATCTATTAAAGCAGATATGTTTCATAATGTTTCTCAATGTGAGATGCACTTTTAAAATGCCTTGATGTTTTTTCTTTAAGCTTAAAGCAATGCCTCAGTGTTATTCTCTCCTGGGAGTGCTCAGGTAGCGCCCTATCAATTTAAATTTAGGGCAAGTCTATCCTTAAAGACTTTCATTTCACTACATTAATAGTTTCACTTAAAAACCAAACCAAACCACCAGTTTCATCAATTTCTTCCACAGTTTAGATATCGGGAATTTATAGCCAAAGCAGAGGCACTTGCTAACTCCTTGACTAAGTCCTCCGTGCAGGGAACCAGTCCAGCAGAGAGATGAGACAGCCCCGCAGTGGGAGAGTCTGCTGGTAACTTGCCTAAGTCTGCTTTGTTAAATGCAGATGGCAATTCACAAGAGACCCAAAAAGCAGAGCCAGCAGCAGATACCATGGTCATCTGGTGATCTCCACCCAGACCTTCAGCTGGTGGTCTCACCAGGGAGCATTTTTAGGATGGCGTTCCTTTCAAGGCTCTGGCCCACCAGGCAGTAGGTGCTCAGGTCCTTCTGGAAACCAGTAACATTGAGGCAGATCAAAATCAGAATCATTAGCGATGAAACAATTGCAGCAAGGAGCCTGTGGAAACAGGTCCTAAGGTCTTCTAACAATCAATACCAAATTATGGATGCTGAGAGCTAAGCCATCGTTCTCTGGGCAGCTGTAAGCTTTGAATCAACCTTTTGCACAGTCACATACCTGGAAAACACTGGATTTAGAGGGTCCCTACCACAGCTGCTCTACAGTCACATAATTCCAGTTTTAGTTCAAGCAAGAAGATTGTTAAACCTTTCCATGCATGAGAATGAACGTCCTTTCAAAACTATGGCACGGCTGATCATCTACATAGTGTGGGGTAATGCAGTGATGCTTTTCTATAACACGAGACCCAACCACACAGGTTCTCTGCAGACAAGAGTTCAGCAATGTCAGGTTTTTAAAAACCCCCCCAAAAGAAATAAATCTTCCACCTTTCCTTTCTTTTTGCCTTTGGGCTTGTCATGCTTCAGCTCTGAAGCATCTTCTTGTCTCTCAAACTTTCGAGCCCAAGTGGGTTTTACGTTTACTACAACTACACAACGCTTTAAAGCAGGATTTCAAAGGCCTTGACGATGAAGGTGAGCATTAATACTCTTGATTTGTTGACAAATTGACACTGTATTCTACTCTTGCTTAATCTGAAGGGCAGGGACATTGCCAGCAACAGCAGGCAGGGCACTGCCACTTTATCCTATGGGTTGGGGTACGCTGCCAAAAAAATAAAATTGCACAGTGAATGGATTAGATATGAATGCAGCCTTTGAAATGTGTGTTCAATGTGCTCCAGACAAAAAAATATTATTAAGCGGTTAGACAGCACTCGATGCTACCTGAATAATTCAGCAGGTCTTTAAGTTTCAGCTGCCAATCACTGCAAACTGGAGATTACAAAGTCAGCCACAAAAAGCTTTGTTCTAGCGAGATGAGACAGAAATATCACAATTTCCATGCTACCAGCCAAAGCACAAGGAAAAAAACCACCGTGGCTACTGTGACAACACGCTCCTGTAGAATTAACAGAGACTCAGAACACACCAAAGCTCTGCTTCCTCTTACTCCAAGGTCCTTACTGCTGGACAGAGCGACTGCAGGGGGAGTATTTAAGCCACTGCCAATTCTGAAATGGGTGATAAACCAAAATACTAAAACCCAGACCTTGTCACACAATAGTTGGACTGATGGCGCAAAGCAAAATAAAATGGAAGAAGGTTTAGGGTTGATAAAATTAAGGAACACGTATTTCTAATTATGTATGATATAAATAAATTGGGGCCTTATGGGGCAGGGGGAAAGAGGGGATATCAACAATTTTACTATCCACCGGGTTTTCTCAAATTCTAGAAAGCAACCTCCCGTGTGAAATCCAAGATGAATGGCCAACATTTCCCAAGTGCTCCAGCGAGAGCCATCTTTCTCCCATTCATTCTTGCGTAGGGACAGCTCAAGTTTAAAGTCCTCGTTCAGTCACAGCTGGGCTCTGACCCCCTGAGGTATCTTTTCAGACCCACAGAAACCCTATTGGCATCGTTAATGAAAGAGCAAAGGGTGTACAGAGCGTATGGAAAAGCAATATTATATCAGTGCAAATCGTTCTCCTCTCAAGAGCTGAGAGGGCCAGCGCCAGGCACCAGGTTTTGGGAGGAGATACAGGTCCAGCAGGGAACGCAGGAACTGGCTGCACAGAGCACACAAAAGCAGTACCACGAGTAGTTTTATAGGTTCACACATTTGAAATCTCTGCCTTTGTCCAGGATCAGAGCCTCAATGTGCAGCTGATCTTTAAACAAAGTTCACATTTTAATATTTGGCTGCGGAAAGCAGGAAGGATGCCAACTGTTGTCGTTTTGCTGCATCCCTTTTTTTTTTTTTTGAAGTCAGATGCTACTCTCTTACCTACCTAGAGGGAAAAACTCGCCCATTTTCTTCTTGAAAATTTTGTAGTCAATCTCCAAAAAGACGCAGAAAATGATACGATCCACCTGTAAGAAACAAAATGATTCGCAGTGAAACAATTGCAATCATCCACATTGGTAATAATAGTCAATAAAGGCAAGCAAACTTTTAAGCCAACACACTTTTACGCTCCAGGCAAACAAGAAAACATCACGGGGATGCATGTTTTGACTTTATTTTGCATCTGTGTTGTAATTTTTAAAATAACCTTTGCAATTGCAGCTCACGACTGTATTCCTTGTTAACTGCCTCCTGTTTATGCAAACTGCTCTCAAGCACGGTATAAATGACTTTTGGCATTCCAGATGAGGACAGGGATGCAATGTTTGATGAAAGAGTCACATGGGGGGCTTCTAATAAGCATACAAAAGAGTAAATGGGTAAGCAAAGAGCTCTTTTTCCAATCCTTGTCCGACAAACCTATTTGCAAACCCATTTAGTATTTTAAAATGGCTTTAAAAGGTTTCATGCGGTTTTAATTTACATGAAACCACTTACTCCCGCTATAATACAAGCAGAAGGCAGCAAAAACCAAAAGCTGATTAGATGACAGGTAGCACACGGGGTAAATAGAACATTTAATGTGCCATCTACTTCAGCGAGGCTGAGCATACCAATGAAACCACAGCCCGTAATGTTTGCACCACCCACCAAGGAGTTCAAAGAAATAAATTCTTTAGGACATCACTATATGTGAAAAAGCTTTTCTAAGAAAAAAATCAGAATTCTAAAGCCTTTAAGGCTGAAAAACACCCACACCGGACTTCAGCCTTGCGATTTCTTTGTGTTATCTGTTTGCATTGCCCAGCACAGACTGTCGCTGCAGCCAAAACCCAGCTGGGAGGGGGGGGCTGAGGAAGGCAAAAAGACCCTCCCACGGCCGAGCTGAGGGACCTGCAACCCCATAATCATCTTTTCCTCTCAAGTGCATAAGAGCTTAACCAGAAAAGGATGAAGCCCAAGCCCACAGGAAAGTCACAGCCTCTTGTCCTGGTGTTCTCCATGGGCAATGAGACGATGTGTCATAGCAGGACTCCTCAGGAGCGCCTTTGCGCTTGCTAGAAAAAGCATCAGCCTCCTCCCCTGCAGGGAAACAGTGGGAGGAACACTCTCAAAAAAGAAAAAAAAAAAAAAGCTTTCTTTCCCTTATTTTCAGCAAAAAATGCTGCCTTTTTGCAGGAGCTGCTCTTAGAAGCCAAGTCCAAGCCTTGGCTTCAAAGACACCATCACGCTGAACAGCTCTGGACGTAATTTCAGAGCCCATTTTGGAGCATCCCAGTAGAGTAGAGAAGGGGATGAGAGCAGGCAAACACCAGTTGAGCTGGAAAATGCACGGAGCCACTAACAAGGACATCTCTGAACCAAAGGTAACTACAAAAACATGACCGATCAAACTAGACAGGAAATCTCACAACTAGCGACAGGACAGGGGGAAATGGCCTCAAGTTGCACCAGGGGAGGTTCAGGCTGGATGTTAGGAAAAATTTCATCACTGAGTGGTTAAGCATTAGAACTGGTCCCCCAGAGATGTGATGGAGCCATCCTGGAAACAATCAAAAAACAAGTGGGTGTGGCACTTTGTGACATGGTTTAGTGGGTACAGTGGCATTCACTCAAAGGTTGGACTTCCACTTAGAGGTCTCTTCCAACCTTGCTGATTCTGTGACACTATTTGAGACTGGAGGTACAGGCTGTGTTGGCGTAAAGGGAGAAAGAGGCTGGTGAGCACAGGAGAGAAAGCAGCAGGGCAGAGCAGGGGAGCGTGTCGGCAGATTTGTCAGCAAGAAAACTGCCTGTTGCTGCCTGCTCAGCTGATGCTCACAGAACCAAGCTGCTCTGTGCATCCCTCGTAGACAAACCAGGCTACACCTTCAAAATACACTGGGCTGTGGCATCAGCTACTCTTCACAAAGGATATAATAAAGAACTCTACTAGTTGTGTGCTCGAGCCAAAAAGCCATACTCGTCTTGGCACTCATAAATTCATCCCATAAATCACCATTGGCCAGAGGTGCTACATTTTACCTACATGAGCGTTTAGATGGTTCTATTATATCATAGAGTTTCTAGGATTCCATGGTTCTCCCTAAGGGGTGTTTTCAGGAGGGAGGCTTTAGTCAGTGAGTGCTTAAATTACATTTAATGTGAAAACTGGATTAAGACAGTGCTGGGGCAGTGCTGGATTGTCATCGTCCATCTCTGCCTTGCGAGCGGAGCAGATACTTGAGCATTACAAGTGATAGGCCCAATACACGAACCAGAACAGACAAAAGAGCAAGGCTGGAAATGTATAAAGCAGAGGAGGAATGATACTCCCACGCAGACAAGTTCTGAGCCTCTATATAGTCTCACATTCTCTTCTGTAAATCCTACAGACGTTTGCCTCATTCTATATAGTCCAACTTCTCAAGGTGTTCCCTCTACTTTATTTATTCAGTGCAGCTGACAATGATAAAACTTCTGCAAATGAGAATTTCTACTCCTGCTAATATAATTCCCTAATTTAAAGATAGGCAATCTCTCTAGAAACGGCAGACTATTTCAAAATTTCTAGCCTCCTGACTGCACACATCCTATATATAAACCTGTTCCATTTCTTCGTGGTGTGAGAAAAAGTGCTCTATTTTTAAGTATGCATAAGATATTGTGATGACAGCCGAAATCCTGTGTTTATCTGATTGAATGGCATGTGTTGGCAGATAGTAAATCTGAAATTAAACCATATTCTATCATCCTGCCAGTCATTGACTATTTTATCTAACATCCCCAGCTCAAATAACTTGAGATTAGGTAGGGAAAGTAACCCTTGTCCTCACTGTTCCCATTCCGGGTACAATAAGGAGAGGTTTAATCCAAGTGACTACCAGCCTGCTTTGCCTGCTGGCCCACAAAAGCTCAGCAGGATTCTTCGGATGCACCCTCAGGGAAGCTGCTCCTTAGTCCAAGAGGAAATCTCTCCTCTCATGTAGCTTGGAAATGCCATCTTGATTTGAGTGTCACCCCTTTAGAGTGGGCAAGGAATAACTCCCAGGAACTCCCCTGACTGTGCCTGAGGAGCCCCCCAAGTGCCTCCTGTAGGTGCCCGGCTCCTCCACAGCTGACCAAGCACCACTCGAGTGCAGCAGGAACGTAAAAGAGCTCCAAGTTGAAGGTATTGAAACTCCGCCTTGATTGACAGCTCTTTTTTGAAGGCCGCTATTAAAACCAACCATCCTCTGTCAGAGCCTGATTAAATTCTGGTCGCTTGGCGGCAATGAATAGGTGGATCAAAGAACCCCAAAATTAAGTGCACTGCAGCACAGGAAGAAGGGAGTTAAAATGCATGAGCTGTTCATTTAGTAGGCAGCTTCACAGCTCAAGGCTGGGAGCACATTTGATTTCTTTTATCTTTTTTTTTCCTTTTTTTTTATAAAAATACATATTTCTTTTCTTGGGGCCTGCTCTCCTTGCCAGGCTCTATTTCATTTTGATGGGGATACCTTCCAGGTGGTTTTGTTGGCTATACCTGATAAGAATTAGTAAACTTCTGCATGGCTTACAGGGCTCAGGCTATTTTGATAGACTCATAGAATGGTTTAGGCTGGAAAAGACCTTAAAGATTATCCAGTCCCAATCCCCCATCACGGACAGCGACACCTTCCACTAGACCTGGCTGCTCCAAGTCCCTTTCAGCCTGTTCTTGAACGCATTTTTTGCAGTAGAATGGACTTTAAGACCGGGGTTTTAGAAGGATACAGCCAAACCTCATGAACTGAAAACCCCTCCACTGGGTATAGAAGCACTGTTGGTCTAACAGCAGCAAAAATATTTGCTCCTGGTTTCCGCTCATTGGGGTTTTATTTGTTTGTGTTTTCCCTGGTGACTTGGAGAGCACTTTGCATCTCGTGGCTTTTCAGTCTGTTGGCAAGTTTCTGCACTTTGGGTGAGCTCACTCCTGGACCTGGACCACCAAGGGTTTTAGAGAGCTCCGTGGGAGGCTCGGTGGGTGCTCTGGGACTAAACCATCATCGTGGCACGGGAATGATGAAAAGCTGCCGAGGGTCCCACAGACCATTCCTAAAGGACCTTTCCCCTCCTCTGCAATGTGTGGGAGGACACTGCATGTGTACGTGCACATCCCTGCATGCAGCTGCTGCTACAGGAAGAATTTATGCTCTGCAGCTGTACCTATACAAAAGAAGATGAAGGGCCATTTGTTACATGGGCATGTAGTGATAGGAGAAGGCAGAATGGTTTTAAACCGAAAGAGGAGAGATTTAGATTGGACGTTAGGAAGAAATCCTTTACTCAGAGGGTGGTGAGACCCTGGCACAGGCTGACCAGAGAAGCTGTGGATGCTTCATACCTGGAAGTGCTCAAGGCCAGGTTGGACGGGACTTGGAGCAATCTGGTCTAGCGGGGGTTGGCACTAGATGGCCTTTAAGGTCCCTTCCAAGCCAAGCCTTTCTATGATTCTATATATATTTTAGCATCAAAAAATGTCTGTGTTTTTATCTCAGCTCTTTTGCTGTGCCTTCAGGCAGGTTGTCCAATTCCCCTGACTTAATTTCCCCATCTGTCTGGAGGACAGGAACGCCTAGTTGTGCACTTATTCATTGCTTCAAAGAGCTGCTGCCAAGCACAGTCCATGGGACATGCCAAACGTTGTCACAGGTAGAGCTGTATGTGTGCCCAGCGCCAAGCTGGATGTAGCAAGCACAGATCTGAAGCAGAAAACTGATCAAAAGGCATTCTAGACTATTTCGCCTAATGAGCGTTTCCATGTCATTGTCACCCTGAGTCCTAACAACAGCTCGCAACAAAAACAAACCCAACTGCGCTTCAGCACTCCCAAGTATTTCATGCATGTCCTCAGTAGCACAACATTTACCCAGAAGGCAGTGACTGCTTTTTATTGTATGTGACAACAAGTTTCATCATCATTTAGATCTTACCAGAAAATACACGGTAGAAAAACAATGCCAACTCGTAAAAAATGTTCCCCAATCCCAAATCAAACGAGTGCTAACAAACAACAAAGAGAAGGGAGCAGCTTTTTGCTCTTTGTACATGTAGCAAATCCCTTTTATGAAACACTCCTGCCTGATCCCATCAGGACTTACCATCCTAAGGTAATGCTGAACACCATAAGCTTGCTGAAACGTTTTTAGTTTATCAAAATTCCATAGAGTTAATTCAAAACTCAGTGAAGCCAAACAGAGCTTTTTTATTGACTTAAGCGTGCTTGGATCGGTGCCTGTAACTCTGTAGCACCAGAGAGAACATTTCCCTCCTTAGGAACTCGAGTTCTTCTGATACAGACATTTCATTACCCAAAATGTTAGATATTTTCCCAAAGATACCCTTAAGAGTCACAGCTCAAAGCTGCCTGAACACATTAATGCACCTTGATTGCAGTGCCTGGATAGAAGGAGCCCTGAACCTCCAAGGCCAGGCTGGATGAGTCTTTGAGCAACCTGGAAGATGTCCCTGCCCATGGCAGGAGGGTTGTAACTAGATGGTCTTTAAGGTCCCTTCCAACTCAAACCATTCCACAATTCAACCATGCTGCAATCCCCCATTTTGCTTCTGTTGGGACCGTGACTGCTCAGGCAGCCCTGTTGGCTTTCACTGCCTGCCAGAACAGCCCTTGTAGAGACCAATGAGAATAAAGCCACCAAAGCCAGGTTTCCAAGGCATGTTCTCACACAATCAAAACCTCAGTTGTAGGAGGCACAGAATAAGGAGCAAGAGATTTTTGATGCACCACAGAACCAGGCTAGGAGTGTCCTAGCCCGTCCCTGTGTACCCTGTAAAATCCCTTCTATTTGTGTTACAAGGGCCTAGCTTGATGTTCTGAACTCCCTATCTCTCTCTTGCTTATCATCAGGGACCTCATTTGCCATCTCTTCCTTTGCTGTTTTCCTGACAAGAGTTCCTCCCTGCCCAGGACTGAGCTGGTGTGCTGAACTGACTACATACAGAAATACATTTCAAAGAGACCGACATCTGCTGCTGCCCCTGTCAAGAATTGGTCAACGATGCTCTTGGTGCTGACAGTCCCCCCCTTCAGCCTGATCTGATCCTCTGGTAATCCCATTGCAACCAACTCACAGGTGGCAATACCAGCTTTGCAGAACAGCACTGGCATCTGCCATGCCCTTTGCAGCAGCTGTGATCCACTCTGCCAGAGGTGCTGCCTTTCCTGTGCACCGTGCACATCTGGCCAGCTGTCCAGAGAGCAGCCTGCCTGACCAAACGGAGCGACAAGGACTGCATCATCTCCCCTTGGAAACCAGCCCTGGCCAAGACCAGAAGTTTTCACATGCTCCTTCTGAAGGTGAGTGCTTCAGGCCCTATAAAAACTACTCATTTCACACCACTTTAAATTAAAATTCAGCCTCCTGGTATTATTACCGATATCACAAAACCCATTAGAGCATAGAGCCTAACTGACTGACTGTCTGCTCCTTTTGGCATGACATCACGGTCTGTGATTGCAGAATTACTCTCAAAAAGAACTTCAGTCAAGTCTTTATGGCAAATACAAAGCTTTGGCCCTGCCTCCGTCCTCAGAATAAAATTTAAGCGGGGCAGAGGTGTCAGGCTGGTGATACGGTGAATTTGACAACCAATGAACTGTGTGATGATGTTCACAAAGCCATTCACCTCGTCTTAAGAGCTTTACTCTTGGCCCAGCTTCAAGTCCACTGCAGACCTGAGCCAAAACACCCTGTGTTTACTTGACCTTGCAGTCCTCCAAAGGAGCAAACAGGACATCTCCGGATCACTCTTCAGTCCAGGGAGAGAGAAATGTATTCTCCTTGGTTTCTATGGATTTGAGTTTTAAGATACCTCGGACTCCAAAGCAAAAACCTAACTAAAAATCCACTTTACTGCAAACCTCCTGCAAGTAAATGGTATTAATGGAGCGTTATGATATCACATCAAGAGCAAATACCCATGGAGGACTAGCTGTGAAGAAGCAACTCTTACTTAAACCAACATATTACTTAGGCAGCCATCAGAGGAAAAAATAACACAAACCACATATATTATAACATGATTTATGCTTATCACAAATAGAGTGCAATGGTTTCTAGGGTGGTCCTACTGTAATTAAAAAACAGAAACAGAAAGTTATTATTAGCGCTTTAATATCCTACTTCATGATGGAACACATGCTTTGCTTGGAGTGAAAGATAATTAAAAGTCCAAAGGCAATTTTAAAAAAAAATCACAAAACCAAAACCAAACAAAAAAATACCAACAAAAACTCCACTAGAAATTTATTATCAGTTAAAAATATTAATCCAAACAACATCTCGGTACATAAAGCTTTGCAGCAATCCCTGCCTCTAAAAACAAAAAGCAGTAACACCACACTTTACAATGAAACTCAAGATAAACTTTCTCCCTGTCTTTCATGCCTGTTCCTACAGCTGGGCTCGTATTCAACAGCTGAGGGCAAATTACTGCCTGGATCACACTGGGACCAGACACACCAGTGGAGTTATCACCATGGCCCAAGCCTGTCTCCATATTACTGAAACACATTAAAACCCACAATACTGCTCAGAGGAGAACCACTTTTGCCCCCAGGTCTCGAGCACAGGTCAGCATTGTGGTTCTGTGACAGCTCTGATAGATCCCCGTCTCCAGGGGGAGATTTGATGCGCCCAAGGTCACAGAGAACAAGAGCAGCAAAACTAGACCAGGACTCTGTTGTTTTATTTTTTTTTCCCTCCTCTTCTCTCTTGACCAAAGATGTCAGACATGAAAAAAACAAAAAAAAAAATCCCATCAATGGTCACAAGCAAAGCTCACAAGCTTCGCTGCACACCACTGGTTTTCCTCTGGTGGAAATATCTTTTCAATGTGCCCATATATTGTGAGAATCAATAACGATAACTCTTTTTTCCCTAATACATCGGTTGTTTTTTAAAGGTTACTTATTCTCCGTGAAAGAATTCACTCTGTGAATACCTTCAATACCTTTTTAATACAGTGCATTATTCAAAGGCAGGTCGAGTTTTCCCTTTTGGACCTCTTTGTGCTGAGCTGTTACTTTTTTGTGTGAACAAAGCACCTGCCTGACAAGCAGAATGGTTGTCCTAAAGAACCAACCTGGATCAAAAATAGGAAATTACAACAACTTTTTTTGAAGAATGCACAGATTTTTTTGCTGATCATTTGTGTATGTCCCAGTTACTTATACACTGCACGGTTATATGACAAATAAGATGTGATAGTCCTGCAGTGCCAATATAAACACAGACAGGCTATAAAATAACCAGTCCTTAATATTCCACATGTGGTTTCTTTCTCAACCACAGAAAGTTTTTCAGTTTCCTAGAGGTGAAAAAACCTGTAAAACCAGCCTAGGATTTAAGGCAATGTCTCAGTATATTTCTTTTGATGGTCACTAAAACTTGTCAGGGAAGGGGCAGGAGAGTAGTTTAAAAATGCATTTGTTTTTACCAAGATATCCATCAATCAGCACAACTCACTTTTATGCCACACAAACACGGTGACATAAAGCCCATTAATCTTTTCCAGCTTAATACCTACTGTCCTTTGAAGATACATGTTTGGAATATCCGAAGGCGACCTCCATTTTTCACAGCTCCCAGTCATAGGGCAGCTGACACAGCCAAGATAATCCTGTATTCAGCGAAACCGGGGGAATGAATGGATTCTGATGAATGTAATTTGCTATCTCAGTGACAAATGGCAAATGGGGAGAGAGGGCGTGCATGCAAATATCACTGCGTTAAATAAGGGCTTGTGAAGGATAGTACTCTGAAAATATCTGATAGGCAGTTTTACAACAACCATGCCTTTTGGAGGAGATAAATCATCAGCTTACTTAGAGTTATCATTATATCCTCATTGTGGAGCTCCGCTGAATAAGATGGAATTGTGGCATACAATCAAGCAGGGCGTTGTGATCCCATGAGCCAAGTTTTGCATCACATTTTACCTTACAACATCAGTTTTTCAGTATCTTTTTAGTACAGCTTGGACTCAAATACCCTGAAGTTCCCAATGATTATGAGCATCGTAAACCTGCCTGGGCATCCAAACTGTGGTAGACCAATTCCAAAAAATGTCACTTTCCACTAACACCAAAAGCACTTTGCTGGATTGAGGTGTCACTTCAGAAAATTCTTGTGCTCTTGACGTTTGGACCAGGTTTATTGTAGTACCCATAATATCTACCAACACAATTTCCACTCCTTCCCAGGGCCAGCAGGAGAATCAGCACTATTTGCTCGGAGCCCATCACTCAAAAAACCAGAATATCCTTAAAAACAGAAACATAATCTCTTCCTTGCTGTCACCTTAGTGGCTGCTGCAAGATTCTCAAGAGAAAACAGACACAGGTTATAAAACTACAGAGAGACCACGTGCTGGGACCTCCTGCCCTTCAGACAAAGTCTGAGCATCACAGAATCAGAGACCAGTCTGGCTTGGAAGGGTCCCTAAAGACCTCCAAACCCCCTGCCGCGGACAGGAACACCTCCCACGAGACCAGGTTGCTCCAAGCATCATCCAAACCTGGCCTTGAACACTTCTAAGGATGGGGCATCCACAGCTTCTCTGGGCAACCTGTCCCAGCTCCGAAGTTATGAGTAATGTAAGTTTGGATCCCCTCCTGCCGCAGGAATTGGGAGCACGTTGCTGTCTCATGGCTGGGACAGGAACGCTGCTTTTTGGCTGTGATGCTAAGAAGTCCTCAGCAGGCTCCTGAGGGAGCACAATAGATGTCTGAACTGCAGCAAAAGGACAGGAGAAGGAGCTCCCTGGAAGCGGCAGATGATGGTTTAAACAACTTTTGAAGTGTGCTGTTACACGCAGGGGAAAACAGCAGCCACAATAAACTCAGAGACAATTTTCTCCCTGAGGTCAAGCAAATGTTTGACCTCACCTCAGGGGCTGGGGTATGTTCCAGCTGCTGACTGCTGTCACTTGGACTTTCCACATTATTTTCTAAATCATTGACAGAGGACAGAAATCCGGCTGGGTCTTACAAAGTTAGTTTAAAATCCAATTTGTTTAAATATTTCCATCTAAAGAGGGCAGATGATCCCAGACCCCCAAAAAATTATACAAGCACCTAAAACCCTAAAGGTTTCCCTTCAGAAAGCTTTGCATAATACACAAGTTGATGAAGTCATCCCTCAAACCCAATGCATTTGAGAGCAGTCCCCAAAGAAAACTCCCCGTGAGTATTTCCCTTATTTGCTATTCCTTTTTTAATCACTCTCACCTTCACCCTACATTAATGTTCGCGTTAGTCACTCTTCATCCAAAAGCCAATGACTTCCAAGGGGTTTTGGATCAGTGCAGCCAAGCTTCTCCTGCCCTGCTGGGAAGATGACAGCAGGACTTTGGACACCAATTTTGTCTGACCGCATGTAGGTTTCCAAAAACTCAACGAGAGCTTCCCTAACTGCACTTTTAGGGGGATGAAGAGTGCTCGCTTAACCCATATTAGCAGCACCGTCCTGCAAGTTCTCCTCCCAGCAATACAGACTCTGTTCGAGGGAGAATAACACTGGTGTCGAAAGTTAATAATCCCCCAAGGAGGAGATGAGAACTCCTGCAGTAGAAGCAAAGCGGAGGGGTAACACACTACCCAGCAACAATATACACACGGAGTTTGCAAAACTCCTATTCAGAAAGCTTTAGAGGAAGGAAAAGAGCCCTTCAAATCTACAAAAAAAAAAAAAAAAAAAATTAAAAACGCGTTCCCAATAATATAGGCCACACGGCATGACTTGAGACAGCTCTGAAACCCTTGCTCTTCCTAAAACCTGTACTGAATCTCATTTATGTAAATATTACCTTATCTCTCTCCTTGAAGAAAATGTTTTACGATTAAGTTATCTGTCATTTGGAGATCAAATTAAACTCATTAATGCAAGCTATTAAAGCCCATTTTCCAAGGACAAAAGCTGATTTTCTCAAATACTGTATGTCTCACATTCTGAAGACAATCTTTTTGCCACCAGAAAAAGACAGAAGCAGGCAGAGGAGTAAGCTATTAAATTTAGAGTACTGCTAAAAAACACTTCCAATTCCCAGGATGCCCCAAGTGCCATTTCCAAAAAGGAGATCAATTCAGGACCATTTGCTTACTGCATGTCCCCAGTTACACCATATTTGTGCCCAAGACACTTATGTTGACTCAACTAAATAATGTGGAATTTGTTAAATAATGATGACTGTAAAATTATGAGTTATTTTCATAATGGTTGATTCCCAGCATCCTAAAAGAAACTCCAGTCAAAAGAAGTCAGGAGTCTGCGTGACCTAAATGCAACCTCTGCATCTTTCTTGCTAATCAGAAGGAACAAAGAGCAGTGAGACAGGAAAATTGGATGTAAAATACTTATTCCAAAAAACCCCAAGGACCTGAGCGAGCAGCTGGATCAACTCATGGAATGGGTTGCACTTCAGACACTGTTTTTGGGATGTCTGCACTTGTGAGAGGGGGGGACCAGGTCTATGCAAGCTGGGACAGCAACCCTGCCAAGAAGTCCTCACATGAAAATTCATTCAGTCAGCTTGATACAATCAAGGAATGCCTCCCACAGAGGATATTGTAACTGTAATATAGGTTGTTTAGGGAAAAAAATTAAATAAAATCTAGTGGGACATAAATGTCAGTGGTACGCCAACATTTTTCATAAGGATCGAAAAGAGAAAAACAAGACTCCTCTCTAAGGGATCACCCTTAAATTA
Organism: Grallaria varia; assembly: GCA_013396735.1. Classification (NCBI taxonomy): domain Eukaryota; kingdom Metazoa; phylum Chordata; class Aves; order Passeriformes; family Formicariidae; genus Grallaria; species Grallaria varia. The sequence continues at coordinate 1,597,534 of VWZG01009477.1, forward strand.
ATTTTAATAGACACTAATCGGCTGAGAGTCCTCTGAAAACAGCCAGCAGATGTTCCAGTGCTTTAACCAAGTCCCGATGCCTAACCTTGGGTACACCAATTCCACAAAATCCATCTTTGGGACAGAGCTCTGTGTCCGCAGTTGGAATACTAATGATGGCTCTTGGTAGTTTTTGACTTCTACCAGTTGAGCTCTGCTGTGGATCGCAGGGCACGAGCCACAGAGGGGAGCAAGCGCAGATTTACGTTTCATTAGGAAGGACAAGAAGTTACCTTATTTATGGTACGCTGCTATCTCCAGATAACCTTTGCTCTATCTATCTGCTCACTGTAAGGTAAAAAGCATCTAAATTACGAAGATGTTGCTCAAATACAATTGAGAACGTTGGCACAATTTATATGATCCTGCTCCAACGCAGCGATGCACATAAAGTCTCCAAAACCATTGATTGTCAAAATGTCAGTGCTAAATGCACAAAAATGTAACTTATTTTATTCCATTAATTAACTAATGTGCGCGCAGCACTTTGAAAATGTAAGAGCACTCTGAGCGCTGAGAGCTAAGCAGTATTATTTTTACTCGTGCGGACGTGCTGTATGAATCATACATAATAATCACCTCTTGGGGGAAGTATGTTTGGTCCACGGCCAAAACCTAACCTAGAAATTTGGCACTTTCGTTCAGTAAAGCATCTCTAAATGGTCCTGTTTGGGTTCCAGTTGGAAATTTTTTGCAACACATTCATTACTGGGTCCTTCAGAATACATACTAGGTATAAGGTGCCTGCACAACTCTAATTAACATTGTATAGCCAGACAGCAAACATTTTATGGCTTTCTCCTTATTTGCCTAAAACAATCGAGAAGAGTGGCTCGCTCGTGCTGGCTGCGACTTGACTCCTTCCCTTTGATCTGCACAAGATCTAACAGGCGTAATGGATATAACACAGGACTGGGATTCCCTTTCACCTTTGTGAGAGCTGCAGCTCCCAGACCGTTTTGTGATCTCCTGGTGAAAAGCGTTACATAAGAACTCAATGGTATCATCGTTATCCATCCCCATGCTGTGATCTTTTCCTCTCTGATACCCCTCTGCCTGCGTTTTGTTTTTCCTCTCTTACCCTTTGCGACTCAGGAGATTCCACGACCATGAGTTTCCCTTCCCAAACGAGAGCACGGAGAGCTTTCACAAGGTCACATTTCATACCTGTAAGCACAGCTGCTGCATGAGCCTTGAAAAATAAAACACGCCCTGCTACCCCATCCTTGCTCCAAATTGCTTCTCCATGATCAGGTTCATGGGGGAGAGTCTGAAAGAACCAGAACCCAACAGAACTGCACCTTCTCCTGTTGTGATTAGTTAAGAGGAACAGTGATGACTTGCAGCTGGCCTGAGCACCATCTGTGGTCAGGTCGGCCCCACGTTTCCAGAGGTTTTGGCTTCCTGGCTGACCTGGTGGTGATACACTCCGTCCTTGTTAGAGCTTTCAAATCAGGAGATATCTTGTGCGTGCCTTGTATTTGTTTAAACACATGCCTATCCATAATATAAATTAGTCTGTGCGGGATTAAACTAGCCAAGAATTTCTCTTCTACAAATCTGTCCGGATGTTCAGATTTAAAGAGTTTTAAAGAACCTTGTCGGTAACACACCGCACCCATCCCTATTAACAACTCCCCTACTACACCCTTGATAGCTGAGAGGTATGTTTATTCAGCATCGTTTTTTACTTTCCAATTAACGGAGAAAGAAAAACAAGAGTGGGAAATATCTGATGTGGTTTAACATTGATCTATAAAGCTCGGTCCGATCTGCTCCACTTGAAACAGAGAAGCCAATTTGGAGATTTTTTTTTTAAAACGAAAGAAAAGAAAGGAAGGATGTTTGAACTGAGTGACTTTGAACAGATGAAACCATTTACAGTGTTTACAGTGTCAGCTTACAAACCTTTCCCCGGGGCAGCTACACTGCATATCTTATCCATAAGGTAAACACAGGGCGATCCCACGCCGGCTCCCGGTGCAGGACCGGCACGGCAAAGCGCGGCTCTGGATGGGGGGACCCAAACCCAAAGCAAGGGGTGCCCTGAGCCCATGGCACTGCTCAGCACCTGCTCTCATCCTGCGGGGCTCTGTGGAGACCTCTCAGCCTTCCCTGCTCCCAAAGCAACATCTTGATCTCATTTGAGCTAGACAGAAACGGGGAAGGTGGAGGGGAGACGGCTGCTGTGACAGACAGGGCTGCGGGAGGGCTACAGCAATTGCCATCAGCAAAGCCTCTCACCTGGCACCTGGCTCCACAGGTTCGGTAATACTCGGTGTTACAAACCCACACGGCACAGCCAGGATTCCAGATATACATGTTATTCCTTAATAATAAGCTACAAACTTACATAATACCCTCCCCACTGGTTTTAAATCTGCTGTAGGTGGGGGGGGGAGTGGAACAAAAAAAGAATTAACAGCACATCGCATGCAAATGTCACAAAATAAACCATTACAACTCAAACAACCAACTCCCATGACACACATGAGTCTACCTGGCACCTCTTCTTAGTAACTCCAGCCTATTCTCAGTTCTCTGCTACCTTGGGCACCAAGAGGACAGGGAGTTCCTCAACTTACAGAAGGGGTGATTTGTGGCCCTTTACCCCATCACACAGCCAGAATGTTCCTCAACTCACAGAAGGGGTGATTTGTGGCCTTTTTTCCCATCACACAGCTGGGACCTGACTCTAACACCTACAGAGCCAAGCAGAGCCACCCACATTAATTCTGACTTCACCTGCAAGTACAAATGGAGCATCCACAAATCTGATCTCAGAGATGACTCCAACTGACTCCAGCATTCAGTAATCTCATGTTAAAACCCACACAGCATGTCCCTGCATTTACATTATTCATCATTACCAAAACCAAATTATCACTTGCTGTGGATCACATCACACCCACCCAAAGCCCCACGTTCTTGTACCTGGTAACTCACTCAAATTTCACGTCTCTAAGTCTAATGTGCTGAGCAGTAACTTGAGCACGTCTAAATCTCTGAAAAGTCAAATCAATTTTCTCACGTATTTTCTGTTACAAAAATACCTGCTCCAGGGCTGTGATTTTTTATGCCAAGTGTCAAAGCACAACCACTGTATACAGTTAAATTACAACCCTCTAAAATGTGGATTTATAATACATATAATGGAAGTCCTATAACTGTAACATTTCAAATGTGACATCTCTACAAATGCCAGTTTCAAGGGATGCTATACGATGGTTTGAACTGCCTCTTGATCCACAGCAAATGATGCTTTCGTGGGGGAGGAAGACTTCCCTTATGTATTTATTATTGCACAGGATGAAAATGGCATCTTCCTCCTTAGAAGACAACTCTGCCTACTCGCAAGAGATTCTGTTGGAATGACTGAGCTTCTGTGGGACTAACACAGCATTCAGTTCACACTGCCTCATTCTATCTGCACAACTGAAAACATACTGTTGCTGTAAACACCACGTTTAAACCCTTAACCATCCAAAATCACAGCTTGGAAAAAAAAAATCACAGCACTTCACAAACTAATAAATGGGGGCATTTCTTCTGCCTTGTCATTTCTGAGCTTTCAGGAACTCAAGCCACGCCCTCCTCTGTGTTTCCCAACTACAAAAGACCAGAACATACTAAAAGCATGCGCACAATACAGCTTTAAAAATAATAAAATCTGTGTCTTGTAAGCCTTCAAAGCTCAGGCTTTGCGGAAAGCATCAAATGCCACAAGAACTGGCAACAATGAGACTGCTATCCATTCTTCAGAAGCAGAACCACCACGGAAAAGCACCAAAGGAGAGGCCATGTGACCTGATTCCAACTCCCTGATATGATTTGCAAGGTGGCTCTGGCTCCGACCCCTTCCCACTGAACTCGCTCGGGCTCCTTTGATGGTGAGGGGACTTAGGTCAGGCTCACCTGTGATGGCCCTTGCACACTTCTGCCTCCGTGGAAGGGGACAGCAGGTCATCCCTCCTGCCTCTACCTGTACCTAAGTGTCTCTGCGTGGACATTTTCTCTTTGCTGCGCTGAAAAGGGAGGCGGGTCCCTTTTTTTGGTGTCAAACAGGTCGTTTCCTCCTGCGGCATCCAAGGAGGGGCTCTGACGGCTTGAAGGAACAGCGGCAGAAGGAACAGCTCTGGGAATGAGCCGTTTCTCTGCTGCACTTTCCTTGCCATGTTTCTCAGGCTGCGCTGTCACTTGCATCTGTTTCTAGGCTTCGTTCCCCCGCAGAGTTCTTCCACTGGAATGTGGCATTAGGGAATAACGCCAGTGATAGGGAGGACCTGCTGCAGCATCGCTGCCAGGCATGGAGCAATGCACAGAGCTGTGGCCGGCTGAAGCTCACAGTCACAAAGCCACCACTGCCCTAACCCTTCCTTCACGCTGAGAAAACTCAAAGACAATCCAGAGGATCTTGCCTGTGGCCTTGGAAGCCTTTGTGGGGTTTCTCACGCACAAGGTTTCAACCTGAGCTGTCAAGTTGGTCTGGCAAGTTAATGACTCCACCAACATTGCCGGTTGCCAACTCCCGTGAGCGCGAGTTGGTTGATCTGAGGGTGTAAGATTCGAGGTGGGGAGGTGCTGCAGACAGGATTCCTTCAGGGAGCACCGGTACAGCTCCAAAAGAAAATGCTGGTTTTTTCTGGTTACTGGTTTTAAGGCCCGAAAGCCAAAGAAAGTAGCCATTAAAAATATTTTCAATCAGAGGAACCAAAATGCGCTCTCTGTTGAAATGAGCCAAGTATACAAATCACAGTTTTTAGGAGTTTTTATGTGTGTTTTTTTTTTTTTTTACGCCAGCATAACATTCAAAACCATCTACTTCCTTTATATTCATGTTGTGTTTATTTAAAAGGTTCAATCTGTCTTAATTCACAGCAATTTTGATTGAATTTTTTTTCATCCTACTTTTATGCGCTATTCTTTTTCTTTTCTTTCTTTCTTTCCCTATTTTTTTCCCCTCCTGTGAAGCCAGGCTACAGCAGCTCATCAAAAGGAAGCAAGGCAGCCTAAATTTTCTCCTACTTGTTATTGTGATAAAGCTACAGCGGGCAATCTGATCTCATCACGAAACAATTGCAGTAAAGATATCTAAGTGGATGTCACAGCTCTGCTGAAAGATAATAAAGTGAAATGAACCAAAAAAAACAATCTTTCCAATACAAATCACATAGTTAAGTTGTGGTGAGTTGCAAACAGAACTGCTGGAGGAGGGAGATAGAGCCACAAATGCCCGGCTAACACTTTTATATTATTTTTAACACATTTTGGGGAGTGCATAATTAAGGGATTTACAGCATTAAAAAACCCCTGAGCTGTTATGCAGCACTGCACTAAATGAGATGATCAGTAACAAGGGAAAGGGTGAATTACACCACCTTCCACTGCAGTCTGAACTACTGTCTCGTAAGATAAACACGATTGATTGCTTTTAAGCCTCCTCTCTATTAGAAAGAGTTTTCTAATTTTGGGAAATCAATAATAAAAGATAGCGGAAACCCCACAGATTCTCTCCACATAAACCTGCAAACAGGAAAGGGCAGAACCTCACATTAAACTGGAAGATCATCCCTGATGTGCAGGGTGGAGGATTTGTCCCTTGAGCTGTGTTCTTCTTCAGCGCTGAATCTGTATCAGTGTTTTAATTTCCTGACAGAAAAAAATATCTTGCCCTGCGTGTTTTAACATTTTTATTATTATTTTTTTATCTCAGCTCTGCCCTCGGTGCCTGAAAATTAGCTCCCTAAGTAGTTTAACAAATATCTTTTCTAAAGCAAAGACTTCTGCTAGAGACCAAAATAGCATTGGCTTTCAAGCTGTGGGGTCCTTTCTACTTCTTTTGTCTATTTAGCAGCAGAGGAACGGGGTGGTGGTATTGAATTACCAAAGCTGATGTGCTGTTTGGGTCTCTGCTTTCTGTTTTTTAAAGGCCTATGCGAAGTCAGCCCAGCAGACAATGCCAAATGCCTAAGAACAGATATACACACAACACTTCATAAAGCACATCGAGGCAGACATTGTGCATTATAGACCACGCGAGATGCCCAACGCGCCTTCCAAGAAAAACACCAACGCCGACTGAAGCCAGGCCAAGGATTTTCTCATTAGCATGAGCAGAGGTTAGACAGGCACACGGCTTTTTACCCCCATCTGTTTCCATTTACAGAGGCAACCACTCCTAGGAATATTATACCTAATACACAGCTGGATAGTCTACAAAGAAATAGTTGTGGGTTTCTGCCTGACTTCTGCCACTAAACTCCTGTCTGCTTGGAATTCACATGATTTCCTCTGAAACTGGTGGAGTTCACCCTAATATGACACCACTTTTCTTACCGTCCAAGAGGGAATGGGCATCCCAGGCTGGTATTAAAACAGCAATTTCTCTGGTGACACTCTTGTTAAAGCAATTACCTGTGGCCATTATCTGGATGCATCACTTAAGTCTTTGATGGCAAAATGTTTAAATAAATAAGAGGGAACACAAATAGCTAGCAAATACCAGGAGATAATTGTGTGGTTAACCCTATAAATGACAGCGTTATGAGAACAGCAGAGGAATTTTTAATAAAGTAATCACAAACAGATTAATAGTTTGGAAAGCAACAGGGGATTTTCTCTGCCACAGCAACGGGATTTTCAGCAGACTCCAACCAGTTCTTGCCTAAGCAGAAATGTGCCTATCTGTATCCATCTCCCCCGATCACCTCGCTTCTCACCACAAAGGGAAATCAATAGGAGGACTTGTTATTCAGAGGAGTCTCAAGAGTCGGGCACTGCGATCACACCTCTAATCCTGCAGGAATCCATTTCCAACAACTACATCATCTCCAACGCAACAGGCACATTGTTTACAGCTGCTCTGCAAAGCCCGTGGCACAGGGAAGGAAATCAAACCCCATACGGGGTATCCACACTGACCTCCCACCTCTGGCTCTGACTCAGTACCAGGGGTTGTTGCGCTGAAATAACCCTTCAGATCACTCATGTTTCTAGGATGGAGAGAAAACCCCTCGATTCTCTGCACGGTGCCCATGGATGGAATTTCCCTCACGCTCATTTGGCTGAGCAATTAGGAAAACTAAGGGCAGCAGAAGGGTTAAACATCCCTCTCTGGGTTCCCCTGGCATGCCAGGGAGCTGCTGCTAATAACACCGGTGGCACTTCCCTGAGCTGCAACTCCCAGCGTGATGAGAACAACTTCTTGATCTGATGAAAATTCCTCCCTCGCTGCAGCAAAAAAACCCCAAACCAACACCCCATCGTTTAAAAGTTTTGAATGTGCTAACAGCTGATTTATTAAAGGAACTCCTGCCATGTCCATGTTTACAGGGCTCGGGCCGCATACAAAGGGAAAGCCTATTGCAGGCACAGAAGGGGAGCAGGAGCGAGCTGTACTTTTGGAAAGGCAGCCTAGCGTGCCAGAAGAAGGGCTGGACTGATGAAAGGAACGGCTACGGGGTTGCGCCGAGACCCTTTTCAGCCTCGACTGAACATGAGCACAATTAAGGATTGGAAAAGGAGAATAAATGGGAATGAGACGGCGAAATAAAGCGAAACGAGTTCAGGTTACGAGTCCTGAAAGATGCTGAAGTTTCCTAGATGCTCACGTATGGTAACGAAGGCAAATGTGCACTGGGGGCAGACATTTAAACCAATGTCTTGTAGAGCGTTTTCTCTTTTTTTGGGAGGTTAAAACTATAAATTCCTATACGTCTCAAGGTAAAATTCTTCAGCCCAAAAACTAGTCTCTGGCCCCCCAAACCAGTGGCATAAAAGGAATGAGGAGAAAGGGAGAGGCTGCATCTTCCAAAGAGTTCTGCTTTCCACCAAGAAAATAAGATACCTTCCACAAATTGTGAACAAGGCAAATCCCCCATCTTCTGCCCAAAAAAACATTGGAACAGGCATTTTCAGCCATCTCCAATAACAATCACATTTCAGATGTCTCTCTGACAAGCAGTTAGACTGCCAAAGCCTGAAAATGGAAGAAGTCCAAGAAAGAATTAGGTGTCCTCCACATCTAACAACATTACCTCATTACCTGCAAGTAAATATTAGGCATAGCCTGCATTAGAAAATAAAGCTAAGTGTAAGGAACACCTGGTTAACAAGCTAATGGGCTAAATAATTCTGTATAATTTCCAGACACTAACACTTATGTGCTAGATTTCCTCCTCCCAGCTGTGTCCCTTCGCTGAGAAGTAGTCATAAAATAATCTTAACAACTTTGCAGTATTCATTCAATTTAAATACACACACTTCAGCTTTCACTAAAATCCCATTGTTGCAAGTCAAACCACTCGACTTGTTGTCAAGTGACACTCTAATGAGGACGATTTTTTAATGGGCTTTAAGTAGCTGAGGGGAAAGGAGTAAAAGCATGGCTTGAACACCCTTCTGAAGGTATGTGTGCCTGTTTGAGGCACTGCGTCCTCCCTGGGCCTCTGATGCATCCTCTATGAAAATACATGTTTCTATAACAAGCCTGCATAAATATGTTGGCATTACCTTTCCCTTCCTTCATTCCGCCTATTTTTGAAGTACTGACTCAAAATACACTCACGATATTTTTGGCTCAGTGAATAAATTTACGTGTTAAGTAGCACTAATTGTAAGCGGCAATGTGCTGCTCCTTGCTGCGCACAGTCCATGGGATCCACATATGTCTACACTCACCACTCCTTGCCTTGGTGGGACCCCAAAACAAGTGGCATGTGGTCCTTCCAGCACAGCACAGTCAAGTGCGATAGGCTTCTCTGTGCACAAGGTCTTCATAATTCAACTTTACCTTTTTCCTCTCCCTTACTAATTCTAGCCCCCGAAATCTCTCTGAAAGAAGAAACAGCGTTCCTAAATCCTTGCACGTGTCCCATGTTTAATCCCTTCTCTCCTCCGAGGAAGCTGCTCACAGCACTGCTCCATCCGCTGAAGTGTCGTTCCATCCCCATTTGCCCAAGCTGTGATCCTTGCCACTGCCTCGTGGTTCCCCTGACTTTTGAACCAGTCAGATCTCATTCAGTTGGTTAGTTTCATCCTCTGAAGTGCTGTTCATATCTCAGTTTACCTTGAAATTCTTAACAGCCATCGTCCATCTGTGATTTTCCTCCAAACGTGCCTTATAAACAGACGTATATCCAACTTCTCCACCAAGGACTCACTCATCTCCTGAAGCTGGCCATCAGTCCTCCTCGTGCTTTAGCTCCCTACACCACAGAGGTGCCTAAACTACATTTTCCACCACCATCCTTCTCAGGGAGGCACAGCGGGGCAGTTTTAAGATGAACCTTATGCCCTGCTTTGGATGCTGTGCTTGCTAACCTTCACCAGTGCCTGGGATGACCAACAACAGGCAGATGTGGCTCCACACCTCTATCAGGAAAGCCGAGTGGTGATGGCCACAGTGGGAATATTGGGGGGAAAAAAAATAAAAGTCAGGGACAAGAAAAAAAACTAGTCTTGGGGAACGCACAGAAGAGGATTAAACCTCAGTAGGAGCCCGGCACTCTCCTCACTGCAGTGCCAGGGCTGTGAAGTTCCTTGAGGGTTTATTTTGATGCTCAGCCGATGGATGCCTGTGCTTTTGAAGCTATGGATGCACAGACCTTTCCTTGTCGTTCACTGTGGTCCTGGCTGGTAGCACCACTGGGCTCATCCTCTCTTGAGTCACTGCATTACTGTCTCTGTTAAAAAGCATCCTGCATCACTCTTCTAAGCTTCTTCAATTGCTCTGAATATTTTGCTTTGAAACAAGCCTGTGACATTTGATGTGAAGGCATCCATAATTATAAGGCACTGAAAATACATCAAAAAACCGCCCGACATATTTTTTGTGTCTGTGCTCTTGCCATGGTGACAATACGGATGCACTCGGCTGAGAGGCCGAAATACTTTAATATCCATTTGCAAGGGGACAGAAAAATCCCTTCTGAAGGTTAGCTATTAAATTAAATGAAGAAAAATCCCTTTTTTATGGATGATACTCCCACAGCAGTCACCACAAGGCCAGAGAAAGAGGTAAAAAAACATTTTATACACCACCCTTCTAGACTGTAATAAGAGGAAAAGTTGTGACGTGTCACAGAAAAAAAGTTGTGCGTGCAGCAGTTCTGCTGCCCCCTCCCAATGCAGCACCTCTGAGCACTGTGGTAATTTCACCCCGTAACACAAGCACCAATCTGAGATATTCAAAAGAGCTGGAATTATTTTGAAGCGCCTTTCTGATGCGCTTTCAGAAGCTCTGCCACTAACAAGCTGCTGCCTTCGGTGCTTTTGATTATTTTTCCTCACCTGCTGGAGGTTTTGATGGCAGTCATGAACCGGTTCCCGCAACCAATTTCCATAAAAGCAAATTAGGCAGAGAAAAATTCTCGCTGTTCATTGGTACTGCGTTTCCCTGTTTGTCCCGTATATTCCAGGAAATCCTGGTCATCATATGGATCATAAAGGCTAAGCCTGTCACCGTGTGAGGATGCAGACATCAGCTTCCAGTGCTGATAAGGAACCATAATTCCCAAATCCAAATTGGTTAAAGGATGCTGGTGGGGTTTGTGGTTGCTGGGGTGTTTTTTTTTGACTTAAGTTCTAGATGTTGTTGGGAAAAAAAACCAAAAAAACCCCCAAAAAACGGAAAGCTCCACTAGAAATCAGTTCTTTCCAATCGTATATATAAGTTCAGGAGTCAAAGCACTGATTTTTGACAGCCTCCAAAAATGATACTGCAAGCAGCAGAAGCAATACCCAGGGCAGTGTGTCTCTGAAGAGGCATGTCAGATTTGTTCACTAGCTAAGTCCAGCAAATTCTGCCGTGGTTTGGTACCCCAGAAATGTCTGTCTGCCTTCTCTCAACAGTTAAGAATATTTAAAGACCCGTTACTTATGATCTCTGTAATCGCCTACTCTGAGCCTGTGGCTGGGGACTAATTACAGTAACTACTAAAAAAACCCAAAACATATATTATGCTGTGTGTTTTACTGAAAATATACTATAATGAATTTCAACGGGAGAAGAAAAAGAGGGCATTAAAATCTCATGGCAGAAATGTGGATTTATGACAATCAGCCCCAAGGACAAGGCGATGAGAAGGAAGTACCGGGACCTCTATGGTAACAAGATTTCTGACATGTGTACCCCTGTAGGTCAAATAACTGACCAAAAAAACCTCAGTCCTGGGACTGAACTTGCCCTTTAGCACTCAGTGAATTGTAGACTAGTTTCAATCTGACAAGGAGGGTCAGATGGGGCTCTGAGCAGCTTGGTCTCGTGGAAGGTGTCCTGCCCATGGCAGTGGGCTTGGAAAGAGATGATCTTTAGGATCCCTTCCAACCCAAACCATTCTGTGATTCTCTAAGTATAAGCTGGATAGAAAAATTATTCTCAGAGAACAAACCGAACTTAGGAAGTTTCACACTGCTTTAAAGGACCCATGTGAGGATTAGGCAGGGGTTTCTATTTCTCCAATTATTTTTCACTCCTTTTTACTTTCCCTAAAATAAAAGCAGGATGCATCCCCCCACTCCCTCTGGTTTTAGACAGCTATAGCTTTCTCTTGGACGTGACGGAGGGAAGAGAACTTGTAATTCATAACATATTGTTGTCAAAATCTTCCTGTCATACCTGGCAGATGGCTCGATAAACAAACCAGGAACATTGATAAACACAGAAAAGAGCTGGTCTTTAAAGGGGGGAACTGTGGTCCTGGTCCTCGCTGGCGTACCCAGCGCAGCTCTGGCACATGCAGAGGACACGCCCCAGATGAGTGAGGAGCTTGGCTTGCTCATGGACCCCTTCCCAGCGCAGGCAAGGAGAAAACTCCCACGAGAGAGGGAATCCTGGGGGGGTTTGAACCCCTTCTCTTTCTACACAGGGATGTGTTCGTGAAGGATTGGGTCCCACGTGGGTCCCTGAAGGAGCCGGGGACTCACTGATGCGACTCGCACTGCCCCTATTTCCCCAATTCCCAGGGCAGCTTCTCCCCATAACCAGGGTTTCTTTGCTTCTCTTGGAGCACCAAAGATAGCCCCAACTTCTGAAGAACTTTGGCCATGCAAACTGGGGGAAACCTCTTCCTCGGCCTCTCTGCCAAGCTGCACGGAAAGGAAGGAAAACCTGCGCCAGTGTCGGTCGGATGCGAAGGTGAAAAGACAAAGAGATTCTGACGTGTGGATTTACAATGAGAAAATTCCCTCCTTTTCCCTCACACGTTCGAGAAAAAAAAAGAAAATCTGAGAATAAAGAAGGAACCCTTTCAGCTTCCCTGCACAGAAGGGCAAAAAGCAGCTTTAGCTATCAACTTCATTATTTTTGCAGCCTTCCAAATTACGGCTCAAACAAACTGCTCTCAGTTCTAACATTTGTTTCTGGTTTCAGACCTACTAGAAATCTAATTTCCTTCTCCCCAAGAGCAAATGTCAGCACAAGCGGGATCTGAAATTTGTTGCTTGACACCTGCAGCAAAGAACTAAATTGAGAGTAATATTTCAAAGAGGTACTTGGGAGGTACGCGCTCAAATTTGGTTAAAAGGCAAGCGGGTTTGGGTACGGTCCCCTCCAGTCCTCCTGCACACTGACTCTAAAACACATGCCCCATCCCCCTGGACTGATCCGAGGCAAAGGGAAGGGATCTGCGAGAACTTTGCTGATTGGAACCATGTGGGCCAAACGTGGTGTTTTAGGAAATTTCATAAGTCTGGCTCAGAAATAAGTACTGCGATTTTATACTTCTGAACACACGGGCCAACAAAGCCTGCCTCATTTTTACATGGAATCAAATGGTTTGGGTTGGAAGGGACCTTACAGACCATCTGGTTCCAACTCCCCCGCCATGGGCAGGGACACCTTCCCCTAGACCAGGTTGCTCACAGTCCTATCCAACCTGGCCTAGAACACTCGCAGGGTTGAGGGAGCCACTACCTCTCCCCATCCTACATAATTTGCTGGGTTAACAGTAAAAACAGCTGGCAATTAAAATGACCCTCTGATATTTGTGATTCAGGATCATTCCAAAGTAAAATCCTGCTGGTGACGCACAGTCAGCACATCCCACAACCCTCCTAGCCTTGCTCTGGTGTCCAGATTTCTATGCCACCGCAGGTGACCTCCCTCTTGAATTTCCAAGAAGACACCAAGAGCCAAATTATGAGCTACTAAATTTCTGGAGAGTTTAGGACACTCAGCATTCTGTAAATAACCCTTCAGAAATTCAGCATTGAAATGTGGCAAATTGGAATATACCTGCACGGATATTTATTGATATTTATTCTGGTTCATCTGTAAAATGCACTATTCCAACCTCAGCGTGGGCCACCTTGTAGTTTGGTACTCCAGGCTGAGAGAACAGACCCAGTCCTAACCAGGTGTGGTTTCAAGCAACAAAGCTGACAAATTAACTGTTTTACCACTCAGCTGGTATAGTTTGTATAACCCTCGCAACTCAGTGGCCTGGCACAATTCCCAAGTTTGCGGTGCAGCTTTCCCGTTTTGGGAACAGGTCCCTGGGCTTTAAACCACACGGGCAACTTCTGTTTGAAGATGCCAAAGTGCATTTTCTGTGGTCACGTAAGTCTGAATAGACACGTGTCTTACCGATAGATAAACAAATGCACAGTCAGGACAACGGAGCCATGGAAATACAACCAGGGAACCAGGTGAGACTAAAAATCAAACCAAAATCAAATTGCCTGCCTTTTTGTCCTCTGCTACAAGCGTGGGAGTATAAGAAGGTATAAGGCATTTCAACTTACTGGAGCAGCAACGATGCAAATTAACTTTGCTTCCACAGCGCAAAAGGGCGAAACAAAACCGAAAGGATGCGACGCATCTTAAATGGCACGGAAATGGCACGGCTCCATTCAAGTCATAGGGACCAAGGTTGGAATCCAGTCATCTTCCCCACAGCAACAGCAATATTTGGACAGGCTAACAGTTACAAGAAATTCCACTGGCACGGGGTTGCTTTAATCTTCAAATCAAGCGGTGTCTCAAAGGCGCTAACTGGAAGATTGCCATTACTTTCAGCACCCTCTTCTAAAGCCGCCACAGAACCAATAATTAATGCAAAGGGCAGATTATGCACATGCAGTAGTACAAACATATTAAAAGTTCTGATTTAAGTAAGGGAAAAAAAAAATAAAATTGCCTGCAGCCTGCCACCCACGGGGACCATTCTACTATTTTTAAGTCAATTAGTTCAACTTCTCTCAAAAGTCAGCCCTCTCTATCCTCGTTAGTGGTGACAAACACAGTTTAGCGCACTTATTATTCCTTTAACAGCTCATTAGAACTGGAATACATCAGTGCCAAAGGATCTAAAGGTCATTTATCATCAATTTCTCGATGCACAAAACAAAAGACAAAAGTCATTGAAAATATCCAGAAGGATTGCAATTACTGTAAATAGGATATATCAGAAAACTGAGACAAAAAACCCCAGCGACTTCTGCATTTGTGGATCATTATCACAGAACTAAAAGAAAGGGGGAATCACTTTTTCCTACCTCCTACAGGAAAAAAACCCCCCAAAATTCTATTTTCTTAACTTTCAAAAGGGAAACCGTGTTCAAAAGCCAGTAGGATGAGTCTCAGACACTGCATCGATGAGGAGCACTGAGGTACCACCAGCAGGAAGCGTCTGACCCACAGACACTACGTGATGCAGTACGTCCTCTCACAAGAAGCACCCTTCAGAAAATGCCATAGTCACTATTAAATCTGGTTGTTTGCTAGGATGTCAACTTCACAGACCTAGTAAATGCCCACAGAAACCACAGAGTTCATTATTACTCACTTGTATTTGTCTTTTCCATAAACGTCGTGTTATGATAAAAATTATCAGATGCGTTTTAGGAAAAACAGTTAAGCTTTCTGAATGAAAAATTAATCATGATGTATAATTACAACATAATAATAGGACTCACCGGATAAATAATCTCATCAATTCCTATAAGGAAAATGCCTCTAGATGCCTTTAGCTGAAACTAATTGAGTTGAACAGGAAAATAGTCTGAAAAGCTGAAGAATTTATCAGAGAATGACAAGCTTTTTATATAGTTTTGAACCATCTTATGGATTCTATCCCATGGGCATAACACTCTGTGCTTCATTTTTAAAAAATACTTCTGCAGAAATATTATCATTACTTCTTCTATTTTATGGTAATTTGTCATAAGGGAAACAGTTTCACATTTGGGGAAATATTTAGTACATAAAATGACTTAAAATGTGTATGCATTACTCTGGGAAAAATAAATGAAATGGGTGTTTAAAAAACAGCAGAATCAAAACAAATGGAAGTTCTTAAAGACACAGAGCAACAAAAATCCTGCCCAAAACGGGTCAAGGAAAATTGTCTATAGCCTGAGATGATGCTAACCTGGGAGGCTGTTAAAAATACAGTTATAATGACTGGACAAAGACCCTTTCAGACATCCATGCAGACTAGTTCTAGCCTGGCTTTGCATCACAAGTCCTGCCAAGGTCGGAAGCGAGAGCGAAGGGAGGAATCCCAAACGGCAGCCCTGGGAGCATCCCCCTCAGACAGCAGGAGCAGTGGCAGCTCCAGGTTCACAGCCAGCGCGTGAAGAGCTGGCAGAGGGCTGAAGTGAGGCACACAGATGTCCTCTGGGAACTGGGAGACCTCGGAGGGCATCACCACATCCCGCTCAAAGCATCCTCCGCAGGTGAGAGGGGATTTACTGCCGAGCTCCTTTCGGTCATAAAACACGACGCTCGTTGCCAAGGCTGGGGTTTTACATTTGAGAATTCAGGTCAGAGGCAAAGAAAGGTGATCAAGTGAAGGCGAGTTGATGACTTCCAGCTCCTCACCTCGAGCACAGCAACCCATCCCTCGCAGCACTGGACAATGGTATGTGAAACACTCACTGGCAGCATGAGAACCCCGTAACTTTGATTCAGGCTCGCTTATTGTGCGGCATCGTAAGCCATTAAAATGGAGCACGATGGAAACACCTGCGGTTTTTTCTATATGGGTAAATTAGATCCACTGACAGGGTCTTCTAATTTTACCCGAACCTATGCAGGTCAAAAAGACAGTTTTGTAAAAGCATTAATGGTTTAGTGCTCTGAATTAATGTGAAGAAGCCTCAATTAGTCAACTTCTTCCCTTAGGGAAATCTCTCCTCTCTATGTTTATTTTAATTAAATACCAAACGATGTCACTAAAACACATCCCTGGCACTGTGCAGGAAACAACGAGGTTAGTCTGATTATTTTTTTTTTCTCACTTTGAGGATATAAAGACAAATGCATCCAGAGGAGGAGGAGATGGCTGCTCTTAAAATGCAGCACCGATAGTCCCTGCCTAACATAATAAATTGGCAAACACAAATGCACCTAATGCATATTTATGAAAGGCAGCCTTTTAACTGCTCTGTAACACCCCGAATAAAACACCGTGGAAGGTCTGCGCACCTTCTTCTGGAGGTGGCACCGCGTGCGTGGGAGAGCAGAGGTGCAGACACCACGGGGCAGGTGTCGGGTGGGAACCAACAAACCCCTCTGCTCATTACGGAGTAATGAGGGAGGATGGCAAAGGTCCCTGTGGGGGCACCTGCTCCCACACCCAGGTGCCCCCAGCTCAGCACCACGCATGGATGAGACCATCAGTGCGTGCAACAACAGGTACATGGTGTTCCTCTGTCCTTCGGCATCCCCTCCGACTCCATGGAAAAAAATGAGCTTGTTGTTCTCAAAAAGCGGTTTGAAAAACCCACTTTTCAAGACAAGTAGCCTGAGACGTTTCACGGGGCCCAAGTGTTCGGCATTATTAATGTTCTGTAAGCTTTTTCATCATGCCATTACTAAATAAAACATCAGCTGAACCCTCCTAAAGCTCTACAGATATATGAGGCAGTTGTTAACTGTATTTAGATGGGACATTTCTGCCTTGGTGCTATAAACTATTCGGACTGCAGCAGATTCTGATTCAGCATTTTCAGGTCTAAAAAATCATGCAAAAAGGGGAAAATCTGGTTTGTTAATTTCCTATGGAAACAGTGAGGAAAACCACGCTTAATTAATTTGGGCACAAACACGTTAATATGTGAGAGCACGCATCCGTACCTGAGAAATAGCTGTGCACTGGTACTAGCCAGTGAAAGTGAAAAAAAGAGTCAAAAATCTTTTCCAGTGAAACACATAATTAGTGAAAAAGGGCCCCCTGTAACTAAACCAAAATTACTATAAGAGTTACAAAGACAGCTACTATTCCCCATATATATGTGTAGATACTTAAAATGTATATTTTAAATATATTATGCACGTATATTTAATATATATTTTATCTTATTTTGTAAATATTACAGCTATAATATATTTTATATTTTAAAATATATAAAAGGTGTTCCTGCCCATGGTAATATGAGCTTTAAGGTCCTCTTCCAAACCCCGAATTCTTCAATTCCCTGACTTTAGTTCCAACCAGCTTTAGAATTAAAGCAATCTCACAAAGAGGTGGCCACCGACCGTGGGCTCATGTCCAAAGCATGTGAACTTCAGCTCCAAAACACGGGAGCTGCTGCGTCAGAGCAGACCAGGAGCCCTTGGCAGGGCCAGATGCTTCAGAACAAGTCAGATTCAATTTTGCTGCTGGCAAGATTAATTCACATACTAATCAACTCAGCTGAAACCATGACAGTGGTGAGCCCTGGACCAGATTTCGACCCTTACTGTACAATTTCCGGCAGGAGAAATAAGAAAGATTTCTTCTGACCACAACAGATGACGCCCTGGAGCGAAAGTGACTGAGAGAAGATTGGCGCGCAGCGGTAATTTCATTTAAGCCAGCGTAACCAATTTGGGGGTTTGATCTTTGAGAATAATGGGACAGGATAACATTTTCCGAAGTGCCCCCGCAACCTTAGCCCTTTGGCTCCGCTGGCTTTCGGCGGGTTAACACACTAAATCACCCAGGGACATTTGGAAACCTTCCCAGTTCTACACGGAAACCAAGAAAGGCAGCCTGGCTTTGGGCTGTGAGGTCCATGGGGCTTTTTTTGAGGGCACAGAAGCACCTTTTAGTTCCATCCCTGGTCACACCTCCGTGGCTTCACCCCACTGCATCAGGAGAAATATGGGAAATGGGAGCCTGCTGGAGGAAGGACGGACAAGTCCCCAAGTGTGTGCTCATCTGGCCAGTTCCAGAGTGGAGCAAACACACTCCCGCTTCCTAAAAGTTATTGGGAATTTTCCTTAGGGCAACCTGGTTTTTCCCAGCTCCTCTCCTAACATGAAGAGCTTTTACCAGGCACAATGCAAAGAGGCAGAGCGTGTCTCATGCTTAGTGTGCAAGGGCAAGAAATGCACCAGAAATGCAAGGACGGTTAATTTTCAGCACTGTTTTTACTTACAGACACTTCATTATTTATTTTGCACTCTGAAGAGCTTATCAGGATGATCCGCTCCCCGTATCGTTAATTAAATTCCTTTGGCATAAAACGTAACATTTCGGATCTCTCTGTCTGCTCATTGTGTGGCCACAGATATCACCTCATCTCTTTGAATCTTCATTTCCTTGGAATTACAGGCTGCTTGTTTTCTTTAATTCTCCCAGATTCTGCTCTCTGAGTTCTCATTTTTTTTACACTGAATGTTGAAATGACATACCCAGAACGACACCGTGTATCACTCCTGGTTTGCAAAGCATATTCCCAGTTTGATGGATTGGGCAAAACTCTCTTTCAGGTGGGAATGTGCCACAGATGGACTATTTCTCCTGTGGTAGAGCAACATGAATATGGATATCCAGCTGTGGTGCTTAGGTGCAACCAGGGAGGGAGATGCAAAAACACAATGACAAGAAGGTCACTATGTTTTGTCTAATAACAAATCCTACTGTTGGTGCAGCTGAAGGGAAAAGGCAGGCATTAAGAGAAATATATTTCAATAATTACTTCTTTCTGGGAAATGTGATAATTGCGTATGCACACAGTAGCCACTAGAGACCAACGGCAGAACATGTGCCGGTCGGAAATGCATTAAAAAATCAGATTAATACACAGCAAATAGCGAAAAGATGTATTAAATGATGCATCAATTATAAGAAGTACATAATTTATGTGCATCTAAGTATTCTTAAAATCGGGGGAAAGCCTGGCATGTTCACGCACACATACACCTCTGGCTGGAAGTTATACACACAGCCAGACTGGATATGCTGACATGGTAAATGTTAAATGAGGCACTAGAGCAAGCTCAGCACAGGAAGATTCAGCTGTGAACAGCCAAATCCAGGGACCGTGTAGCCAATGCCATGGTGCACCCATCGCTGTGACAATCAGCCTGGAATCAGCCCCAGCTCCCCTCTGCCTTTGCCAAGACACCACCAGACACCTCCATGGCCTGCGGTGGACACAGGGAGCTCAGCCCTCCATCCTTCCTGCTGGACATCATACCCAACCCTGCGGGTTCCCACGCAGCAGGACTGAGGGGATGGGGCAGCAATCCCATTCCCCAGTGCCCCTCACACGTGGAGGTGCAGGGAGCCTGTGCTGCAGTTCTTTGCATCCAGGCTGAATAGCACTGTGGCCACGGGGTAAGAACAGGAGACTTCAAAGCAAGCAAACATCATATTTGCCATTCCCCATGACTATTGCCACTACAAAAGTAAAAATGGAGATGCTCCAAAGTATAAAAAAGCCACATAAAGCCTCTCCTCTGGGCCTGCAGAGTCCATGAGAATGACACCATGGCACCATAAGCCACCACATTCCACGTGCCACCAATTCCTATGCTATATCTGAATCCCAATAGCCAAAAAACATTAAAAGATCCCACCAAAAGAACAATCTGTTTTAAAACTCTGAACTAGCGGCATGACTGGCCCTGTGTGAATCTCTGTACTCATACACGCCCCACTAGCCACAAACTCTCCCTGCTAAGCAAGAGGCAAAACTGGTGGCAGCAATTTACAATAAATCAATTCCCTGAGCTTTCCCCCCATTGAGCCAACATGTATCTCCATCCAACTGCAATTAGCCCCGTGAACAAACTGACACCTGGCAAACAGAATCATAAATGACCCTTTGATGTTATTGCATCCTAAGCCGAGGACACAGGGGGTGTTTATTTTACTAGCAGGTCCGCATTCCTAGGGATACTTTACAGGGCAAAAAGGAACGAAAGGCACTATTAACACCTCAGCCTAAGGGACACTTCTGAAGCTGTTAGAAAGTCCCCTAGGCCTTTCTTCCTTAGAAAGGAAGAGACCAATAAGGAGGTGTCACCTGAAAGGCTGCCACTGGAAGAGGCGTGGCAAGTACTTCAACATCATAAAATAACAGAAAATACGAAAATGCCTTTTCTCAGCGCCTCTTACGCTCAGCAAATACATCATGAAATGCAAAATAAAAGACCAAAACCCACCCAAACCCATGCTGACTGTGGAGTGTTTGAAACCACAAAATGCAATGAAGCCTCAGAGCCAGGAGAGTCCTGGATTCCACCACTACATCATTCGTGGGGAAAACAGTACTTAAGCGCCCAGCTCTTTATTTGCAAACTCTCATAACAGCAGCTCGATCGAGTTTGGAGTAAAGCACTTAATATTCAGGAGATACAAAGTTCTTTAACAGTGTGAAGCAATCCTATAAAATATCACGGTTGCACAAACAAATCAATAGCCTGAGTAAGGCAGAGCAGTCTAGGACTGAATCAGGGAGATGAGAGATGGCAGTCCAACACAATGAAACAAGACACCCTATTGATATTTCTGAAGCTCTTATGTTCTGACAAACAAAAGCCTAGAAGGTCTAGAAGTTTGGAGTTGACTTTTGAGGCTTCCAACCTGAATGCTCTGCAAGCAAAGAGGTGATGAACCAGTGACTCAGCTTTTACAATGACAGAAAGTTTCATCTGCATCGAATGCTCTCAAAGTTGCTTCCTAAATCATCCCCAGCAATTGCTCCCTAACCAACATTTAACAACATAAAGTCATTTGGAGTGACTTTTAAAAAGCATTTAAGTGTTAGAAATTCCTGAGCTATATCCAGGCTCTTGTCATCTTTCTGTTTTGTTTGGTCAAGTTCACTGCCAAGGAGCCTGAGACATCAGGGATCCCCATCAGAGACTGAGATGCCCCGGATAGATTTTGAGTTTCTCCCTCCCAATCAAAACATCTTCTGAGATAGTTTAGCATTAGATTAAGTGTATCGTGCAAGTTAAACTTAATGCACTCAATAATTTATAGCATGTTCTGCTAAATTTGTTGAAAGAAAAACAAGCAACTAAAGCATTAAACCCCACAATATACACTGAAGATGAATACACAGAGAGAGTAATTAACAGCATACTCTGCTAGATAATTCCAAGTGTAATCGACCAGGAGGACAAAATGACAGACACGGTATTTCACCCACACTTCACAACCAGAATTTCTCCTCCAGGGCAGCATATTCTGCAAAACTTAGTGCCGGAATAAAATATAACCTTTCTGGCTTTGAAGACTTGAGCTCAACTCTACAAACCCCCTTGTTTTGTTTTTTTAAAAAGCCCCGCTCTCTTTTTGCTTCCCGCTGAAGCAGGGCAGGCCAGTCCCTCTGCTGCAGTTAATGAGCCTGGCTCCCCCCAAATCAACAAATCCAGGCTATTTAACACTAGTCCGAGAACTGACCCCGCGTTATTTCCCAGCGTACTGTCCTCGGTTGGGACTGCAGAGGGAATTATTTTGATTCCAGTCTCTGGAATATTTGATCAGGAGCAAGTTAATTAGGTTACTGCCAGTGGAGTGTCTTAAACTCCCATCATTTTTGATGTTCCCTAAAACAATACATATTCTGCAGCTGAGTAAACATTTCTTCGGGGAACGTAACGTTACGTAGGAATTAGTTCTCGCTCCAGATGTAGATGGTATTTATACAAATTTGCACCATGGCTTTGATGTGAATCCTCTCATCCTGTGTCTGCTCTGTGACAACTCAATGCCAGTGGACTCACGGCTATATCAGCAGTGACATCCCAACCTCCTATAGTGTCCTTTTCTAGTGAGTCCTTTACTCCCATTAATGAACTAAGCCAAAAGGATCCCTGTGGGGTAAGAATTATTCTGTTCATTTTACATATGGGAAATTTATGATGTAGAAAGACAAAGCCACTTGCCAAGGTTGTGTGAGAAACCTGGAGAGAACTGCAATCAACATGTAGGAAAAGTTCCAGTCTTACTGAACAGGGATAAATGTTTTCAGAATTCAAGCCACATTCTTAAAATATTGTTAGGTAGAAAAGTGTCAACCAATAAAAAATGACAAAAAGAAAAAAATACTATGTCATTTTGCTGAATGAGAATTAAATGCTGTGCATATTTATTGAAAATGAGAAGTTGGGTTGGTTTTTTTTTTTTTTTCTCTCCAGGAAATCGTTTTCCTAAAAGACTTAAACTTATATATATTGGAATTTCCTTTGCTGGGGAAATAAAGTCTCCCTGACTGCATTCAGCAATAAAACAGCACAAGAAATAACGATTCTGGGTGGAACTGGCTGGCATTCATTAACAGTATTGGCTCAGATGTGTGACATTTCTGGAAGTGCTGGGAAAACAAAAGGGTGTTTCAACCCTGACTTCCCTGACAGCAAAGGTAAGGCCAAGTTCTGAGCTATTTTTAAAAACCCCGTTATCTGTCATGACGTGCTGAGGAACAACAAAAGCACGTCTCACTGACTGCCCCCTAAGAAATCAAACCCTGATGCCCGGATTAAATAGTGTAAAAGGACTGCACGCAGATCTTCGAGAGGGTGCTACAGACCACAGCGCTCAAGGCAGACAACGTCTCCAAATAACAACGGGTTAAGTCGACAGCCAGTGAGACAAATAACCACCCGCGGCATCAGTGGCTGTGGCAGCACAATGAAATGCTTGGGGACCCACCAAGCCTTGACCCCAGCGTGGCCCTGACTTCAGAGAGGACAATTACAGACTGTTGGAGAATTGCTCCAGGAAGGACTACCCTATCATTAGCCACAGCGGTTAGAAGGATGGCAAGGGAGATGTTGGGGTGGGAAAACTTCCTCCTTCAGGAAGGGAAAAAACCAAGACACTCCTATTTAAGTCAGTGGACTTCAGTGGTGTGCCTTCGAGGAGCTTTTGGTGGGGATGCAGTCGCTGTCTATGTCCGCGCCGTAACAATACAGAAGAACATGACATCATTTATTTAAGGGGCAACGAGATTAAGCAAAATGGACTTTCTAACAACTATCTTGCTCTACCATATTTAAAAACCCCCAGCCCGTATATCAGGGTGAAGTAAAAAACTACTGAACATTTTAATTACTAGCTAATAGTCTCTCTTTAGCATGGAACTCTCTCTTTTCCTAACTAATGTTCTCTATTTCCAGTGGAAATATGACAATTTATTGAAAATGAGATTCTGGTCTCGTACATTTTGGTATTGCAGAGGTCAATTTGCATACTAATCATGCTCCTCCTCTCTTCCATATTCCACAGTATGAACAAGTTCATTCACAAAATGTGGTACAAATTGACAAGGCGTAACAGCTCCTGTTAAAAATACAAATGCACGAGCACTGTCAAGTTACAGCTTAAAGCAGCTCTTTCTTTTTGGTGATGTCAATTTTCAAAGAGGGTAGCCATGGAACCGTTGGAATTCATGGTCCAGATGGGATTCAGAAGAGGAAAAATTTGTAAAGTGGAGAAATAAAGATTCCAGGCAGCATTAGAAAATGGGGAACGGTGCTGAGAGAAAAAGATGGAGAGAAAAAAGAAGCAGAGAGATGCAATGAAGTGGAATGGGATCAGAAACGAGGCTGATGTTAAGCACAGAAGGAGTATTTCAGAAATAAAAGCTATTTTTTGATTGCTAAGACAGAACCAAATAATTCATTAGTATTGTCTGCTCCATAAATAACTGCTTTCAAATGTGTCCTTCCATTGTATTTACTTTTTTCCACTAGCTCTTCCTGGTGATAAACACTGGATAGACCTGACTTTTCTAATGCTCTTTTCTGACAAAAATAACAAAAGAAAATTTCGGGTTTTTTCTTTACTCTTCAGTGACAAACAAAAAGTCTAACTGCTCGTAAAACACTAAAAAGAAAGCATCACAGGAGAGTTCCTGCATGGCTGAAAATAAAACCTAAAATCACATCAAAAGTGTTGGCCCAAAGTCATTTTCAGTGAACCACAACTGTTATTTCTCATGCCAGCTGGGAACATAAAGAGATTTTATTAATGCATGATTTCTGCGTTTACCTCATATTTCTAACTCGGAATAAATTAGAAACAGACTTAAAGGCCCCATTCCCCAGCATGAAGTAAACAAATGTGTTTTACTATACACGCTTTGCAGAATGAATTAAATTCCCTCGGTGTTTGTTCAGCTTTCATTCCCTACAACAGAAGAGCAGACGACACGGGGAAGGCCGTGCTTAACCTTCAAAGAGCAGCAGCCCCATCCACTTCTTCTCCTCCTTCCCACCACTGCTGGGTCACTGCCCTCAATGGCAACGGAGCCCATTTGAGTATTTTTATTATTTTTATAAACAGTAAATACGTGTCTGTGACCGCCACCTGAAAATATAGCTTCTATTTGGCACCGTATCGCCAGGCAAGGACAATGAGACCTCAAAATTTAGTAATAGTTTGACTCAGGAAGAAAGGTGGGAATTAAAACTCCACGCTCGTCTCTGCCAGAAAGTTACGCAGTGGATGGAAGCAGGAGGAGCCCTGGGATGCAGCAGCTCTGGAAGGCTGCTGGCTGCCCACAGCTGGCTCCATCCCATCCTTAAGTTCCAACTCAGGGTTTATTCCAAGGGCCAACCAATACGTGATCTGTTAACAACACTAACAAGAACTTCCATTTCTATAACCAAGGTGAAATACATCTTGAGGAGTTTTTTTTTGGGTCATTTCTAAGTTGAAGAAGAAGAACAACACTGCTGTTCCCAAACTCAAACTTGGGAGGCTTTTTTTTTTTTTATTTAGTTCAAAGGGAAGCACCAAATTCTGCTCGGAATTGAACCCCACAGGTCTGAGGTTGAAGGTAAAACTGGGTCGGGATCAGGCTGGAGCTTCAGCCTCCGCTTTGAAGAGACCCCAAAGAATGCCTGCACATGCTCCCTGGGCCACTTTTAGCAGCCTCTACGATTCACTCTGGGACAAAGCGCTGCGTGAAAACATAGCTCAGAAATGCAATAACTACCTTATAATAACACCCGAATTGCCTCTGCAAATGAGAAAAGCAGGTTATGCTACATCAACTACTTTTTTTTATCCCCCCCAACCCAGATTTTCCAAATGTATTTCTCTCAAAGAGAATAACTGATGGTGCCGACCTCTCCCTGCAGTTCAGATGCGCAGGAACGTCCAGCTATCAATCAGGTAAATAACTTCAACAACATTTCATCACTGCAGTGGAGTTTGGATTAAACCTTTAGAAGCCAACTGGCAAATCATTACCGTACAAACCATTTCTGTATTTTTTGCTGAGCAGCGCTTTGCTCTTCCAAAAGACCCCAAAAAAGTCGATAAAGGGGAACTAAACAACTTTTAAAAATAAATTCATAATCTTACAGCTGCACCAACGCCACTAAAGCTAAATAATGTCTCTGGAACAGCATTTACGTGAAAAGAGAGGCTAAAACCAACCATCAGTGCTCAATTCTTTTCTCATTTGGTGTGGTGGGCACCTAAAATATCTTGGTGTCTATCCAGTAGAAATAAAGGGGTACTCTTACTTTAGCTAAGCATGAGAATTACCTTAAATTCAGAATTTCCACACTAATTATGTCTTACCATAAGATCTCAGAAACACACACCATGATATGTTGCTCATATGTCAGTTACTATAAAGGAAAAAAAATGTATGGCAGAATTACTAATTCTGCAAAACAGAGGCGTTTGAAGGTAAATGCACAAGCAGTCCTTGCAAAATATATTTTCCAAGCTGTTTTTATGACAATTTTTTACAGACATATGGGCATTTTAGTAGCATAAACACAGATTTCCACAAAGAAATTCTTAATCAGACTTAAAGCACCTTCATTTCTGTTTCCTATGAGCTTTTAACATCAAGGAAAATAATCTGGCTGTACTGGTGAAAGGCTGGGTTCAGACGCTGGGGGTGTCTCAATGCAGGTTATTAACTTATTGACAGCAATTTATGTTCCAAAGGAGATGCATAACACACAATAAATATAATGACACGAGGTAAAATAAGACAAAACATTAAATCTTGGGTTAGTCTCTTTGGGATAAATATATTCAGATGTCCTCGACGATTAACGAATCGGATCATCCATATAAATCACTCATTTCTTAAGTGGAGTATCTGTTTGGGTCCCAAGGATTCTGCATTTATGAACAAGGAAAAGGGTCGTACATCTTGGGCAGGGTTTCGAGCTACTGCACAAAGAAGGTACATCCCAAATGCAAAAGCAAGCACAGAATGAGGCTCCACTATGAGCACGAACTGGAAGCAACAATAACCACATCAAGGTCACTGAATTCAGGTCTTAAACATCTCAAACAATCTTTCATTACCCTGCTGGGGTGACTGAAAAGTTTGGGTGCACACAGATAGCTGGAATCCACGTCTCTGGCATTGTGGAAGAGAGGCAGAGCTGTGCTAAGGCTGAAGGTCAGATCATCTTCTGCCCTTAAACCAAATTCAGCGCTTTGGAATGTGCCACATCCTTTTTTTATCCCATGAAAAAAGAAATATAAATAACCTTCAGGATATATATATATATATATATTGTTTTTTTGCAAACCTACAGAAGGATGAAAAACTCTGACAGAAACCCAGAAATGAGGGGGGTGAAAAAAAAGTTTAGGACGGCAAAGAAGGTTTGAAAACATTATCCTCTATGGCCAAGGGAGTTTGTCTGGAGCGAGTTCTGCAAGCTAAGTGGATTTTAAGTGTTTTAAGTGAATTCTAATGAAAGACCCTTTTTCAGCCCTACTCCGCTTTTAGCTGCATTATTTCACTCTTATTAGCATTCAAGTTTATTAATTGTCCATTGCACGCCTAAAAGCACTTTTGGGGAGCGATAACAGCAGCACATTCTGTGATGGAGGGAAGACTTTGCTGGCACTTTAGGCACTTGAAACATGTGAAGTGGTTTGAGAGTGAAGGAACTTGAGCCCTGAGTGAAAGTGTAAGTGGATTCCAGGATATCTGACAAGTGGGATTTAGAGCCACAAGTTTAACAAGTGTACACTAATGCAGCTGAATGTCAAAACAGAAAGAAGAAATGTCACCCTCGAAATGGCTTTTTTTTTTTCTTAACTGCTTGAGACTTTAGAAATGCATATTTGATTGCTCATTAAAGTGATTATTGTTACAGAGTTTCTTAAGCACATATCACTGCTTCTTCACAAGACTTTCTATTTTCTCTTTGTTTTCTGTTGAAATAACATTTAAATTATTTAACAGACAACCGGCACAGTCTGGTGGCCAAAAGTTCAAAAAAACAAGCAGAACTTCTAATGAATAAATTGTGGAAGTAATTTGAAAATTGCAGGGCTTAAAGAACATCGCAAGTCTCATCTGAGGGGAAAAAAAAAATCTCCTCAAAGAATACTATTTATCATTTCAAACACATTTTCTTGCCTGCTGAGGAAGGAAGGAGGGAAGGAAGGAAGGAAGGAGTCTGAGATCTTTAAGACTGAGCAAGTGGATGAGATTTTGTTATAAGAATAGATTGCACAATTGCAGGAGCCCCAGCCTCAGCCTTCAAAGCTCAAATGTTTCCTGTTGATATTTTTGCACATCAGAGAGGCCAAAAACTTAGTACACAAGAAACAGGCCTAGAAATCCATTATTTTTCAAGAGTAAGTCTATGTCTTTCACTCCTCCTTCATATATATTGATAATGCCACAAATGCATTAACCTGTAAGAAGATGCAGTCTCTACACTAATTGCAAAAAATAATAGTAAGTTTGCCTATAGAAATACTGGCAGTAATGAGTTATGTAGCCAAGAACCCCCAAATTAACATTGTATCTTCCATAGTTTGCCTAAATCCGAATCCTTTTTAAAAACTGCCTTTAACTGTAGAAACCAAAGCGTAAGAATGGGGTTCTTTGTGGCTGACACACACACAGAGAAGTCAAGGGGAAGGTAAGGAACAACCGAAAGCAAGCTGAGGGTACTAATTTACAGGCGATGGTTTCTATCTGTTTTCTCTCGTGGATTTCCTGTTAATAATTTACAGGAGCTGTATCTGAAGCTCAGTGGGCAGGGCATCGCACGCAAGGTCCACCACACCAAAAAATCCGCTGCCATTGTAAGAAGTCTTAATGAGGCCAGCAAGGGTCGCTCGTTTTACAGGCAAAGATTAGCTCGCAAATTACTGGGGAGTTTCAAAATAGAAGAAGCATCTGCAATATGTTTATGTTTTCCTTCTAAAAAAACGCAGGGTTACTTTTCCACACGAGTGTGCTATCTTGAGCGCTCCTGTGAAATCCTGCCGGGGTGCTGGGATGGCTTTCCTAGTCAGGGAAAGGTTAGAATTTTTCAAAAAATGGCGTTCACACAGATGGCAAGAAATAAGAAATCTGCTTTTGGGTTTCTAGTTTTTCAATTATCTTGAGTACTGCAGACTTGGATTCACAAAGACACTCAGCTTTTCCTAATATCTCCCATGGATATACAAAACAGGCACTTAGGTAATATTGTTACGCTACCCATCAAGACTTCTACAATGATAAATTTTACTGTTTCCTCTGCTTGTACAAACTAATATCACACCAAAAATGTTTGCTCAAGTCTTTTACCTTCTTCATGAATATATACATTTTTTTAAAAACTTGTGCCATTAGAGGAAATTAAGCGGTATCTACAGTCCTTCAAGCTGACCAACAGCCACATGCTGAGCATGAATCAGGTGGTCTGTAATATCTTTCCTAGCTTCTATCCTCAGCAGGGCTGTACGGATACAGCTGCAGGCAGATTTGCAGCAACTAAAAATTTGTAGCTCACAAATTAATATTTGCTTCAGCTTTTACTGCACTATCACTTGTAGGCCGGAAAAGAAATCACCACGTAATTAAACGTAGAGACCATAGTCACCCACTCTAGTGGTGTCACTACTACAACCAGAATGACATCATCAGACTAACAGTGAAAGTACTGTATGAAATATCCAATGCAATTACTTTAAACTATTCATGACTGGAAAGAAAAGGAAGTGACTGAAGCCTTTCTACGTGCTTATCCAGGTCTGTCCCTTTGGTGCTGGTGAGCCAAGATACAGACATGACAACGAACAGCATCGAGTCCTCACCCTCCTTGTTTCTGCTCCTCCTCGTCTGTGAAACAGCCATGCCATTAACATCAGCCTTTTGTGAGTCTCTTGACTACTTGACTTTGTGTCTTACAGGAGCCATCTATAATTGCTGAGCTATTCACTGTTGGCAGTGCTCCCCCAAGCCTCCCCACCCAGCGACCGGCAGCGAGGGACTGATCCATGGCCAGACAGACACGGCGAAAAACCTGCGCCTCCTCAGCTGCCAGGCACGCAAAGCGTCTGTCACGGGACGCTGCGCCGCCCAAATGGGTTCTCCCTTTGGTTGGAAAGGTGAGCTCTCCGTCCAAAAGCGCAGACCTTCTGCGGGGTATTCCCTGCAGAGCGCTGGCTCCAACCCCAGCTGCAAACGGCATGGCAGCTGCGCTCTCTCCCTTGGTAATGCCTGCAAGCTGGGCAGCTGGCTTGGGAGGAATAGAGGGAAACTTGCCTGGATACAATCTGGCCTCCTCTTTCTTTCCACCACCTTTGTCGAAGCCAGCGAATCTTCCCTTTCACTTCCACAGTGAACCGCAGGGCAGCCAGCGATCCTACCAAAGTGATCCTACCAAAGCTCATCATGCATCTCCTGGTGATGACTTTTGAGCACCACCAGAAGCTGCACGCGTGTGTTTGCTGGGAGCTGCGTCCCACTGCCCGCTCCCCATCCACAGCCGGCCCCCATGGGATGCTCCGACACCGACCGGACACACAGCAGGCAGTGGGGCACAAATAGCACCAATCCATTTTCTCCTTTGCCTCTGTGCAGCTCATTTCCTTTGTCACAGCTGGTAAATTCAAGCAAGGAACAGACTTATTGAAAGTTCTGGTGACTCCATCAAACAAACCATTTAAAGACTTGTTCCTGTGCGGCTTGATGCCGACCCCATAACACTCCTGCAGCTCCTGGAGGAGTTTACCTGCTTGGGTAAACGAGACAGACTATCCACAGCTTCCCAACACAAATGCCAATCTCCTTCAAAGCCTAGCCCTGCAATGGTAAACCACACGTGATGTAGATGCTGCTCACCTGGGCAAAGCCCCATAGACCTGCTGGTGTTTTAGAACCAGGCAATAATCAACAGTTATCAGAAGTGATGTCTCCTTGCTATTGCTCTTTGATTTATTTTTTGCAGGCATCTGGGGTTACCTTTTATATGATACCACCAGCTGTAAAGAAAGTCACAGCACTTACAGGCAAGTTTACTCTCCCTGGACATGAATATGCACTAATAGCTTAAAACCCCTCAGATCCCAGATAAACCCGAGCCCTTGGAGCATCTTTCTGTGCTCTTATCTGTGGTCTATCATGTGGCTAAAACCTGCCTCAAAGCAGGCACGATGCTTGTCTGTAACAACATGCTCCCTGCTGCTTTTCAAAGGGGATTACGTGAATTTGGGAATGTGCTGGTGAAGATGGCATGGTGGGATTGAGCAGCTCAGCTCCTTCCCGGAGACCTGGACCACGCTTTTAGGGAAATCAGCTCTCTTCTAACTGCACAACAAGAGATGGAAAGTAAGAAAAGCCTGTTGGAAAACAAGGAAAAAAGGTGGATCTGCAGCAATTCAGGGTCTCCCTAACGGTGGCTTCAATTAACAACCACGAAAGGTGACACACAGAGATACAGGACTCGCCGGCCCACAAAGCAGGTTTAAAACTGCCAGGGATTCCCAAAATCCCAGCTTTGAACCCCAGCCTTCAGCAGGCAGGGCAAATTACAGAGGGGACATTTTAGGGCATGGAGTCTCCTCTCATCCCTCTGGCAATGATCTTAGCAACCAGGAACAACGCTGATTCCTTTTCTCCTGGGTAATTCCAATGAAGATGGAGAAATCATTAAGGGATGAGAGGAGCAAATATGTGTTATTACCAAACTCTATTTAGCAGTAAAGAAGAAAAGGATGAGTAAATCTGAAGGTTTTATGGATCTTTAAAGCCAATACTGGTGTCCTCCAGGCTCTCATAAGCCAACGGTGGTGTTTTAAACACACTTATAATATACCCATGCATCATCTCTCTGTCGCTTCACCTGAATCATTAATGTCACAATGAAGAAAACAGTCTTACTTCCCAGGTAATTACCGCATATCTATTAAAATGAGTTAAGTCTCTATTGAAAAGGCTTGTTTGTTCCATATCCACCCTGATAATGTGTATCTTTTCCGTCATTATATCTGGTAAAATGTCAAGCCCGCTATGTTGGGGAAATCAATAATTAAAGAGCTTTACAGTAATTAGTCCAATAACACACATTCTTGCCACTTAACAATACAAATTAAACCCACTGAATTAAAATTTACACTAACAACAGACAAAGATGGGCATGTCAAGCACCAGGCCCTCAAAGATTATTCTACACTGCTCAGAAAGTCATTACCCTGAGCGACAAGTCTCCTGCAGAATATTTTATGGAGCATTTTATTTGCTCATTTGTCTTTATCGTCAGCGCATTTCAAGATATGGAGAGGCGAGTCAACACAGAGCCACGGCAAGCAAGGAAAAGACCAGGATTTTCTCATGGAGCACAAACAAATAAGTGTCATTTGCAAGTAATTTCGGTGTAACTGACCTCCCTGCACCTGATCCGGTATTTACAGCAAATGCCCACGCGGACACATATGAAATATGAACGCAATTTTTAATATATATGTACAAATAAAATCTTGTCACACATTTATTGATAAGGATGCTTTCACTGCTCTGATAACATGCATGATCAGATACATAAGATACGAAGTGTTTTTTTCTTATTTCAGGAGGGGATTTTTAAATACAACTGAATATTGCTCCAAGAATGAATATCTTGGCATGCTCTAGCTGAAGAAAACCCACGCGTGCAAACAGCTGTACATGGGGACATACAGGTACATTCACACCAGATTAAGCTAAACGCTTAAACTGCAGTAGCTGACTTCACATTATTAATCTCCTAATTATAGGGGAGATCGATGGTAAATTTTTAATACTGTGGGTTCAGGGACACGAGAGCTGCCAGCTAAAATACAAAAGCCTGTCCTCTCCTGCCCAGCCCAACTGCTCCCCTACTCCTGAGTCCCTTTCACCCCGACATGACTTCACTGTAAGATTGATCTGGGATCAGAAAGGTTCATTTTTATCACTGCTGTTCACCATTTCCCCAGGGCTGGAGCGAGGATGGAATTGCCAACCCTGGAAGCGTTCAAAAGGCACGTGGATTTGGAATTTGGGGATATGGTTAAGTGGTGAACACTGTGGTGATGGGTTAATGGTTGGACTCAATGATCTTAGAGGTCTTCTCCAACATTAACGATTCTACGCAGGGTGGGCAGGAGCCAGGAATGGGTGTCAAACTGCAGCTTTGCAGGGCGGGGTGGAGACAGAAAACCTCACCTGAAAATGCAGAAACTCCAGACATTGCGTTTTCCTTTAGGCCAAATTCTCTATCCAAGCAGCAATTTTAATGGCTTACACATATCTGCTGAGATACGAACATTTCTTATTTTAGGTTTTTATTTTGGAATAACCAATCTTTTGATTTCACCTACCCCAGGAAAAACTTATTTTTCTTAGAAAGGGAAAAAACTTAATTTTTTTTCTACAAAGGGAAAAAATAAGCAATCTGAAACCCCAAGTGAAGTCATGGCATAGGCAAGAATCCTGTAACTACTTAAAAAAAAATCTGACGTGAGTATACTATATTCAAACCTACTTTCATTATAATCATCACTTCTTGATAGCTTGTAATAGGTGTCTATGCCCCATATGAGGATTAAACCAGCAAATCCCAATTTCCCAATTGCGCTGTGGTATATATTAACATGATCTTGATTTTCCTGTTATCATATATATATAGCACAATATTCCTCATTGAACAGGCTGGAGCACAGAGGGATGTCGCAGTGACTTCAAGGTCTCTGTTTGGTGCAATGCTGCTCGCTGGGAGGCTTTGTGACATGGGCCTACAACAAACTGGAGATCAGGGCCCACAGAGTTATTTAGGCTTTTCTCTCATTTATGGAAAATATGAGATGCTAACTTTTTTTTCTTTTTTTTTGTTCAGCTAAGCCACTGATCTTCAATTTTTGCTGAGAACTTTAAAAAAATAATCACTTGACATTTCACAAAATATCACAGTATTCTTCCCTAGAAAATAAGCTTTGCTCATGTCTTATGTGGAAGAAATGGATGGACTAGACCGGTGTCACTGAAAGATCAAAGCCTTCAGCCCATGCACCCTTTGGGGAGGCAACCACAACTCCTTCTGGTCTTATTGACACGACTCCTGATCTTATTGACTGAACCTTGACCACTGATGGTGGAGAAAATTCCAAGGCTATATGGGACTATTTTAGATGTTGACATACAAAATCTTTAGGTGACATTAAGTGGGACACAGAGGGAGCAGCCAGAGCTGCTGTCTTATCAAAGAATTATGGAACTGTTTGGGTTGGGAAGGACCTTAAAGACCATCTAGTTCCAACTGCCCTGCCATGGGCAGGGACACCATCCACCACACCAGGTGACTCAGAGTCCCATCTAAACTGGCCTTGAATACTTCCAGGGATGGGGCATCCACAACTTTTCTGTTCCAGTAAAGAATTTCTCCCTAATATCCAAACTAAAACCATTTTCTTTCAGTTTGAAGCCATCTGGTCACTCCCCCTAGCCTGGCTATCCTGTATTTCTATTTTCCCTCTACTGCTCGTACCTCAAAAGTGCATTTTGCCAGCGGGGAAGGGATTCTCTGCAAGAGCCTGAGCATGATCTCTGCTGCCACTGAACCCAAAGGAAGTGCTTTTTGCATGAGGGTGAGTGAACTTGGGATGAGGTCGTTCCACACGCTCAGAGCACTTTCAATATCACACGGGTCAGCAAAGGGCTAAGAGGTGTGGGAGAGACCAGGGAGGGAGTAAAGTGCAATCACAGGAAGAAAGGGAGACAAAAAAAAAGGCAGCAAAAGGATCAGCAACATCCCCTGTGAAAAACGCTGCGTTATCTTACTGATGCTTAACATAGCTACCACCCAGAACACTGCTCCTATCTTTCTTATAATACATATCTTTTCTTCTTTGTGTGCTTCAATTTGTATTTAACAAGACCTTTCGTTCACCCTCTCTGCACCCAAATAATAAAAAAAAAATCAAAAGGAAAGCCCCACCGGGACTCAGATGAGCAGCCGACACTTACACACTCCTGATGGCAGAGTAAAGGGACCGATGACACCACGGTCTCCTGACCTACATGGGAAGCACGGCTATAGCACTGAGGCAGCACAGGAAAACAGATAAAATGCTTTCCCTTGGAACAGCTATGAAATGATGCAGACTTTGCTGTGAGCTAAGTGTGCAGCTACTGCTGCTCTGGCAAATGCTGGAGTGGTTTCTTCCCCCCACGCATCGCTTCGGGAAATAAAAATTTAAAAATCCAAGAAAACCCTTGCAATAGAGCTGAAGTTGATTTTTTTCTCCTCTGCCTTTTCAGTTTTGATGCTAGATGCATGTTTGACATCTCCCTTGACTGCATCTGTGTTCCTCTAATCCATTATTCTCACCCAGATTTTAAATTGTACATTAATTAAGAGGATATGGCAGCAGCTTCTGAACTGGTGCCCTGCCTGTATTACAGCTGGGAAATGTGATTGTATCAGCCTTCAAAAAAAAATATAAATAGTGTGTGGGATTTGTAAGTTATGAATTATCCATGGACACTAAATTAACAGCAGATAAATGAAATGTACCCTTTTCATCATACCCATCCAAAACCCTTATAAAAGGAGTGCCAAGCTGCCATCAGTGGCAGGGTTTTCAAAACAAAGCCATACTTTTTGGATGCCTGATATTCATGTCACATCATGCTACTTGTAAAGCTGTCACTGTGGGACACGCTCTCTCTCAGACTGGAATCTCCTCTGCCCTCTCCACACGTACTCACTTCTTCTCCACAGAATGGTCCTTATTTTAGGAGGGCAAGAGTATCTTGTTGAATGTTGTTTGGGCCAAAATAACAGACGGAGTCGTGGACAAGCATCTATGGCAGCACAGAGCTGATGGTAAAGACCACCCTATGCATGTACAGGACAGAACTGATGGTGGGGTTTTTTCCCCCTTGCAGGATTAATCAGACTCCTGGAATCATTATTTTGACAATTTGAGACCAGTTTACTCGGTCACCAAAGAACTATTTGATATTTCTCTAATGGCCAAAGACAACAATTAGCTCTTTAGATAACATTGATTCCATAAAACATACGTCAGTCAGCCCATTTCCCAGCCCTGTACCCAAAGCTCAAGCACTGTCATTGAGTGCTCGACACCACAGTGCATCTCCTCTCCTTGGCTGAACATCTTTTTAGCGCTTTTTAAAAACACTATGAAAGATATACCAAAAAGGAATATGCCTTGAAATATGCAACATAGTATTGAATGTCAAATTTCTTTTTAAAAAAAAAAAAAATCCCAGATTTTTCTGTGCATTTACTTAGGGCATGGATTTTCCAGGTGTCAAACCAAAGACTAAAATATAAATCATAATTAAACACTCTGATGGTCCTGCAAGACATAACAAATGCCTGACATGGCACGTTCTCCGTTTTTATATTGGTAAAGAAAACAGTCATTTTTTTAATTACACCGTGTCACTTTTTTCAGTTGCAAAGGAAGGACAGCACAACGGGTGCTCACAGAAGCACACCAAAGCCATACATTTGCAGTTCCTGAGCCGGCGCTTATGGCAGGTTCCCAGTAAAGGGGATTTGTGGGGTGACAGCCTCCGTAGCCACAACGTACAGACAAAAAGCCCAGTGAAAGAAATCCTTTGTTTGAGCCAGTCCTTGAAAGTAACCATTACACAAAATGCAACCTTGCTTTTTATATTAGGAAGCAGCCCCTTTGGGCAGCACGACGGAGCTGTAATTTACCCTAATTAAAATATCATTATTGCCCTATGCATACTGCTTAAAGGAGCTTGAAAATGTCAAGGTTTCTGAAGAGAATCCCTTACTCTTTCTCTGCCTTTTTCTACCTGCCTACATAGCTTTTACACCACCAGTGAACACCCAGGACTCATTCAGCCCAAGCTCACACCGACTGCCCAATTTTTATAGTTAGATGAATATTTGGGTAATAGAGTTTGTCTGAAGCCAAATGAGAAATCAAATAAATGATAATATGACATGCAATAATTTTCGGTGTCTGATAGCTTAATAGGAAGGACCCATTTTAATGCTATGCCAACTCCATAATCCCACTAAATTGAATACATCGGAATGCATACCTCCTCTATTATATTTAGTTAGCAACTTGCTAATATTGTTCATCTGCTCCAGCAGTTTCCTAAAATCCTCTGCTTGGAACAGGGCATTATTTTATGATTGAAAAAATCAGCAAAAATGAAATGAGCAGCTGTTAACCTCAGCAATCACAGACCAGATGCAACTATAAATGCATAAAGCACTCGTTTTTTAAAAATCACATTTTTCCTTCGTGTCTCTCCGTTTGCTGGAATCCAAGTTTGGATACACCAAGATGTTGCCAATTAATCTAACACACGCAGCAGAATGATCACTTAGCTCTAAGCAAATTGTTCATATTGCACATTACATCCCTGTTCATATTTACTATCCAGCTTCACATTTGGATGTAGCCAATAACCTCGTCGGTAGCGCTAACTGCTCCGATATTTATAAATCCACATCAAGCAGGATGGACTGGCAATCCACAGAGCCATTGAAAAACCACACTTCTGCTATCAAATCCCTGCCAAGAACGTTACTTCTAAACGTCGATTACCGAAGAAGGTTTATCCAGTGTCAGAGACACTGGCGCATAAATCGTCCTAAAATAACTACTTGGCTCTCATTTTAAAGAGTGCTAAAAAAAAAAAGAAAAAAAAAGAAAAAGAAAAAAAAAGAAAGAAAGGCATGTTGATGAGAAACTAAAATAGCCTGTGGAAAATGGGTCCATGAAAGAGGAGGGGGAAGGCAGATCTATCAGGATGGCAGCTCGGAGAAGGGGGCTGACCTTGCTCTGCATAAATGTGTAGGCACTCTGTGGGCAAATGTGAACTGAGAGAGGAGAAAAGCAGGTGATACAGGCTGGCACCACAGCAAAACTGCGTGGCTACAAACACGAGGCTGAAGAACAAGACCATGAAGAGAGTTGGGAGACTCACAAAGACCTGGTTGGAGCAGGCAGTGGGAAAAACCACGGGGTGGGAATAATTATGGGACCGGGCAGTTTGTCCTGCAGGGTGCCTGGAGGAAGGAGTCACTGTGGCATCTCACCATGCTTGTCCACAAGCAAACACCCCCAAGAGGCTCCGTGGTGCCCCTGACAGCACCTTCAGCCACCAGCTCCTCTCTCAGCAAAGCACGGAGGGCCTCGATGAGGAACAAAAGGCATCAAGTGGATCCCTCATCCCAATTTCTTTTTTTAAAACTGTAGGCAGCTGCAATTCCAGACCTACACAAAAGAACCTCAGAAAGAGCTGTCACCACCAAAAATCTAAGAAGCACATCACACAAACAGCCCAGAGAACCTTCCTTCAGCTCCTTCCTCCACACGCAGGTGTCGCGGCAAGAACACCGGTGGCACAAGGCAGCCGGACTCGGATTGGGCAAACACTTGGCAGTGTTGCCATTTCTTAATTTCTGACTGCTTTGCAACCAGAATAAAAATCACTTCTTTTGAACGCTGGGTGCCATTTTTATGTTCACTTCTCCAAAGGCCATAATTACGGTGGGGCACGTGCAGGTTCACATTCTTCGTACCTGCTCTCCGAGGCACCGTATCGAGATTGAAGCCCCTTGAGATCTCCAGCCTTTCCTGTTCAATGTATGCAATCTTTTCTAATATGAACTTACAGGTAGGTTTTGCAGCGTAAGATTCCTTCAGGCACACACTAACGCTTTTGCCTCCCGGGCTAAATGGCTGGAATGAGCTGCTTTGAAAGCTGTCATGATGACATAAAACACTCTATGTGCCTCTTCCTTCACCGCCAGTGGGCAACATTATTTCATAAACAGTCTAGTTCTGGGCTGATGTTGCCCACAGTAAAAGAAAAAACAAAAGCCACAAAGCCAAAAGGTAGCCTTTTCAAAACATACATTTTTAAGCATCCCGTAAGCTCTAACCACATGCACAGTGTCACGTAAAAATAAATGGGGATATTTTCACGCTACAAATGAAGTAGCTGGGGGGAGCAGAGGGGAAACAGTGGCAGAGCAGTTTTGGCATCTGGCTAAAGAGGCAGAGAGTTTTTCCAGACTCGTGGCAAAAATTTCTCCCTACTGACGCAGCCCCAACGGGCACACATGTCCATGGCCTCAGAGAAATGGCAATTTCACCAAGGGAAATGGCCTAATACCACCTCAAAGACATGGACTTTCTGATCATCAGTGCAGTTAGGAAGTATTCATATTTCAGGCAGCACTCATCCTCAAATGGGAAAAATAGTTTTATGCCAAATCAATGCTTGTACAAAAAGTAACCACTGTGTAGATATGCTGCACTCTTTTTTTCGTTGAAAAACACTCCGTTCTGAGAGTGGAAAGAGTCAAGCCAAACCAGCCATGGAGCACCAACCACTCCAGCACCTTAGGGGAGGAACTGCTCATCATCTCCTGCTCCCATTCTTTGCACCCCGCACTCTCAAGCCAGAAGACAGCAATCCTGGAACTTCAGAGTATTCCCATTTTTTCTAGCACACTGTTAAAATTACAGGGTCATATCATAAAGATGTATCTGAAGGAAACTTGTTATGAAAAGCATCAGTGAATTTTTAGACACAAAGCTTTTTTCCCTGCAATGTTGACTCTCTCCCCAGAGAAAAGGAACAGAAGAACATAAAACTGAGTAATACAAGTTGCCATTCACTGAGGTCTTGTCCAGCTTTAACGACTCTGTCATCCTAAGTTTTCTCAGTAACTTCTGCAGATGGATCTTTCACCAGATCACCTGAAATGGTAAATCACAACTGAACTTTGAAGGTATTTTTCGTTTATGACAATATACCTGTCTTCAATCTCTTGCTCATCAAGGTAGTATCTATTTGCCTGCAATTGCCCAGAAACAACTTAAAAAGCCAGCAACATCTTGATCCTGCTTTACTCAAATGACTGCACCAATTGAAAGGAAAGCCAGGGGTAGATGAAAACCTATTTTCACTAATGCAATAACAATAATTCTATAAACATATTAACAATTTCCTGCCTCACTCTTAATTTTATTTTCTCTCCATTATATTCATTTCGAAGGATAATGATACCATTTGTTATTCTGTCTAATCTTTGTTGAGCATCCAGGCTGGGAGAAAGACAAATGAGATCGCTGGCATTTAGACAAAAAGGCAGCTACTGTGGGACATAATTTGGGTATAACAAATTATTGGGCAGGTACGTACCTGTAATTGGTACTTAGTTCTGCAAGTTTATTAAAAATGTGGTTGCGTTTGTAATTGGTCCACAATGTGCTTCCAGCTATTACTTGAGAGAGTAAATCTTACTCGGGCAAGTTCAACAGGATTCAAGGCAACTCCTCGATGATGAAAGCTTGCAGAAGCCAGTGCTGAACGAGTCAGGAATGATCAATATGTTCAGAGTAATTTATGGGGTTTATTTGTTTGTTGATCGGTGTTTGTTTTGTCTGAGGGTTTTTGTTTGTTTGTTTTAATTTTATTACTTCAAATTAAATTTATCTGTAATTTCATTTGTAGAAAGTGGAGACGAACCATTAAACCAGCATGCTTTCAAATAAATCCTAATTATGTACAAATGCAAATGCATCAACAAGGCTTGGACATGCAATTAGATAGCTAATTATTATTTTAAAAAAATTACTATTGCAGATGGTAATACACACTGTCAGGCCCTGTGTTCTCAAAATATAGCATCATCTTTGAGCGGCCTTGGAAGATGCCTTTGCTATTTCTCGTGGGATATAAGTGATGGATGGAGTCACCAGGGGGATCAATAAGAGCCTGCACAGTGGGAGGTGGGAATGTGTCACCTTGTGCCTCCCCTGGCAGGAGCTTACAAGAGAAATGAAAGCACTAAGATGCTCCTTAGAAACATTCCTAAGTGGTGGCTTTCTCCTGGGTGCTGATGGCTGCACCAAGACTCCCATGGGAGCAACAGTGGGATCATAAGGACTGGGCAAGAAGCACATTTGCCCATTGCACCACTGCATATTCTCCTGGCTTAGAGATTTTGAATGAGGAGTTCTGCTGAAATTAATGTATTTTTACAGTCGTGCTTCTCTTCTCCATGAAATCTTTCCTGTATAAGGTCTACTCATAATCCTTTGAAAGTCTCATATCTCTTCTAACAGACACACAGCCTGACCCAACAGCATCACTCCAAGAATCACCCAACACCAGCAAAGCTGGGACAATGGGAAACCAAAGTGCTCCAGAGTAAATTCCCATCCCCAGGCTGATAAGGAGCATAGAGCTGATAGAAAGGTAATAAAGAGAAACCTTCCCTGCATGAGCCACCAATCAGCAGAGTATGATTAGACCAAGATCACGATAAAAACAGATCTGCCCAAAAAAGAACCGAGTCGAAGTAATAACTCACTAACGATACACCTCACGAGTTGCTCACTTGCTGAAGTGAGGGGCATCTTAATCTTCCCAGAAAAAATCACCACAGTTTAATAAAAAGTCGTGTTTATATGTTTTTTAAAGCATTTTCCTGTTGATAATGTCTCCACGTTTCCAGATGCTTTTGAGACTGTATATATCACAGCTCTGATGGCAATTAAGAGAATGCAACACAAATCCGTCTGACATAAGTTATCTTTTTGTGCCAGGATTTTGCCACATGATATTTCCAGCTGCATTCTTTTCGAAATGCTATCGCCGCTTACAGAAACGCAAAACAAATCTGTCATTTACCTTTTTTTTTCCCCCCCCACTGCACCGAACGCACAGAAAGGATAAAAAGACTGCGGAGCATTTTCAAGTGCTCCTAATTCGCTGTGCCTGCGAGGAGCTAAAAAGGCTTTCCAGATCGGGCCGTGAAGGGAGCATTGATGTGAAATGCAGATGGCAGCACCGCTCGGTGTGCATCCATCCATCCCCGCCAGCCAACTTCCCTGCTGGACCGCTCCGGTCGCTGGCACGAGGTCGCTCCAGCTGATGGATTCAGCTCGTTCCACACACCAGAAATGGCAGCAACAGCAAAAAGCCAGAGCAGAGATGGAGGCAGGAGAAGACAGGAGCCAGACGAGCCTTGCTTTAAGACTAAGTTAAGCCCGGCAATCTCGGCAGAGGCAACTGTGGCAAGATGGGATTTGTCATAAATACCTTTAGATCCCGTCTGACTGGTGTGAGTGCGCTCAGGAGAGAGAAGGGCTAACGCTGGCACCTGACCTAGGTGGCACTTGAAGTACCTGACTCTGCTCCTGCCCTTTGGGTTTTTTTAAAAGCACTCTCTGGGATTTCTCTGCCTACATAGTGTTCATACAACTCGCTGGCTTTTTTTCAAGGCTGTGCTTTGAAGCAGCTACTCAAAATAAATAATGCCCTACTGTGTGAGTAGCCCTGTTGTAAGCAAGGGCACCATACCTAAGGTGAAGCTGATCATAGGGATTAAAGGATTGCAGCACTTTCTCCTTAATCAGTCCCTCCCAGGCCTTTTTCTTTCCAGGGATTCTGTACCGTGGTTACTTTTAACTACAGACTCAGACCCTTTTCCTCTCAACAGCTCCTTTCCTTCTGTTTCCCCTTTTTTCTCACACTTTCACATTATTTCTGTTTTCACAAAGCTCAATTTAGTCTCACGGCCAACTTCTGTTCTTATTCCAATATTCTGGGGTGCCATATGATTTTTTTTGTTTTCATCAGAGGAACAAAGTCAAGTCATACCAATTACAGCCACCAAAAACACAGACTAGAAAAATGCTTGTAGTCAGGAGCCACAGGGAAAAAACCCCTCTAGGTGCTTGAAATGCTATATAGACTGGATATGTACACCATATATCCAACGCCCTACCCCTGCTGAAATCCTTGATTGTTTAGGCAGCAGTCTATGTCAAAACCCATTTCAATAATACCCTAACTGGCTCAGCAGCCTCCTTCTCATTTAGCAGATTCAATCACTACTTGCTGATGGAAGGCAGAAATCACAGCTAAAAGATGCCATTTACAGTACATTTCTCTCATGACTGTAAGGTTTTATCACTTACAATCTTCTGGACAAGATTCCGTATCTTGCTCAATGTGTCATGAAAAGGGAAAACAAACGTGAGGCGGCAGCAGCGGCAGCTTTGTCACATCTTTGCTGAACTCATTAATCAATGTTTGTACTGTTAGTGAACCAAAAACCAGGCAGGCCAGCAAAAACCCAGAATGCTGCTTGCAGCCTTGGGGGCTTTTTCCCCCTCAATGAAAACAATTTGCCTTTTCATACTCTGTTATTCAATTATTCAAAATACTTTGGCATAGGCAATTCATATTTTATGAGCCTGGGGTAAAACCAGGTTAATTGGATCGTGTCAGATTATAAATCTAATCCAGGTACTCCAAGCAATCAGGTCAGATTAGCAGTATTTCATTCCTTTCTCAGAAAAATCCATTACATTGAGAGGTCCTGATCCCACAGTTGAAAAGTGTCGTTAAACCTAATGAGAACACTTTCGAATAATCTCTGTGGCAGGAGGAAAGAAATTTATATAATCAAAAGTAATTTAAATCTCTCACATATCTCTTTTCCTACAAAACAAAACAAAAAAAACCCAACATGAAAATATTTGGAAAACGTTTGTTTATAACCGAAAACATTCATATTTCCAGAGTCCTTTGGGGTTATATGTATTTCTGGCTGGTTATGTAGATTATCGGCACTAATTTTCTTTCCCTGCACACTCTGTACACTGAATTGAGGAGGAGGAGGGAGATCTGGTGGGGTTTTTTTGCAGTAAGAAGCATTCGCTCGAGAGCACCTTCAGATGTGTTTATGGCAACATCAGCTAATGACTATTCATTACATGGAGCGAACATCTTTACAGATTGCTCCCCAGGTCTGCTGAAAAGCTCAGCAACAAAGCCAGCAGGAAGAGTCTAAAATCACGTGGGTACGACCCCAACTGGAAAGCCCCAAATGACCCAGTCTTCCCAGATGGACTCCTTATTTCTCACGGGGAAAAGCCCTGGTTGTCAGAGGTGTTAAATACCTACATATCAGTCAATAAAATTAAAGCTGTGGGCGAAAAACTGAGAACAGATTTTGCAAAACTATTAAACCCCCATCATGTTCAAACTGCAAAGGTTGATTTTCTTGTTATGTTATACCTTCAATTTTCATGACAAAAACGCAAACAAGACATAAAGGGTGGAACTGATTTACGTCATACCTTCCAAGGGCTCTACCTGGCAGTGAAATGCAGAGCTGGATTTTGCTTTTTTGTTGAGTTTGCAGAGTGGTTGGACTTGGCTTCCTTCGACCTCCCCTTCCCAACTTCACCTCAGCTCTGCTTTCCCCCTTTTCCAGGTGATTTCTCATTCACCTATTACACAGCCTGCGTCCTTTGTGCTAAGGCTGTAGAAGCCAAAAAGGGGGGTCTTTTAAAGGAACTTTTTCTTGTGAAAAGTCCCTAATCGCTCTGCATAAAGACTCAGTGCTTATTCTGTGAGGGACTGGAAAGACATTAAAAACTCCCAAGGAAAGATCAGATTCTCATTACTGCTGTGAACCTTATTCTAGCTCAGATTGAGATAAGTAATTAAACTAGAAATAGCAATTACTGTCATCAGTTTTTCTACGCGCACCTAAGGCAAAACCCATTGGATCACTGATGGCCCTCAGTATACCCATCTCTTAGATTGACTCTTCCAATGACTAAATCTATTTGTTCATGTCCTCAAAAGTCTCAGGGAACATTATTTGCTACTATTTCATCAGCCATACCCAATTTTTTTATAATCTTCAGAGACCAGACAAACCAAATAATAAGCCCTCGACGAAGGCCGATGGTCACGAAGGGACAGCTGTTTCCAAGCAGAACTTCCAGCATTGCTCACATCGTTAATTGGCACAAACGCAAACACAACTAAATGGTTGAGGTAGACCCATCCTTTTCAGAAGGGATGCAGAAGGAGGATCTTGTCATCCTTGCATTTTGGTGACGCTAGATGGAAGGGGACGGGTAAAAGCCAACTACACACCCTGTATTTGCCACGGAGCAAACAAGTGGCCTGCGGACGCGACGCGCTAAAAATCAATAAGCGTCCCTGTAGGGATTCTGTGATTTACCCTGCGGCGAGACAGGGCGACTGGTTATCCACAGAGGGTGTGATTACCCAGCGTGAAAAGGAATTTAACGACCCCGCAGTGCCCTCTCTTTGGTAAGCACTTGCTCTCTGCGATCAAAAGCCCGAGGCCGCATCCCACGCCGTCGAGTTAATCAACAGTTTCTCCAGGAAATCTCTTCCCGGGCACCACAAGG
The DNA here is from genome assembly GCA_013396735.1 of Grallaria varia. Taxonomy (NCBI): domain Eukaryota; kingdom Metazoa; phylum Chordata; class Aves; order Passeriformes; family Formicariidae; genus Grallaria; species Grallaria varia. The sequence goes on from VWZG01009477.1 coordinate 1,642,251, forward strand.
CTACACATTTCTACGCATACAGTTGACCTTTACATAACACTAAATTCCCAGGTGGGATCTGAAAATGATGGAGCCATCTGTAAAGTCATTCTTTCATCAAATTAAATGTTCGACGGCATCCAGCAGATTTAACTTTCGCCTAAGCGGAGATATAGTAACTTGCCCCGTTTTCAGCAGTCTGAGATTTGAAGGTGAACACAGTGATTAATTACCTCTTTTCTTAAGCCATTGCTATTTTTGAGATAGAGCTTCAGCTATCTAGTGGGGAATATGCCTATAAAGTAAGGATTAAAAAAGTCCTCAGAATTGAGTAGATGCTTTATTCGAGATCAAAAGATAGGCAGGTGTCAAAATTCATCTTTGATAATGCACCATCCATCAGCTTTGAGTCTCCTCCTAAAGTTTACATTTTTCTTTCCAGTGCTGCAGTAATGACATTTCACACAACACATCACGCTACACTCTACATTCTCCTGCAAAAGTGATTTTCAGTCTTGTTTCTAAGATTGTATCCAAGCTTAAGCTTTGCATTTTTGATAAAGTAAATCATGTAAGAGGTACACAATTGGCAAAAATGCATTATTTCCTATTTTAAACTCCCCAGTGACTCCTGGCAAGAGGCACTGCATACCCCATTAAGAAGTATTATGCTTCTGTATACAAACTTTCCTCCTAATGGCTTGTTCTTTCAGAACAAGATTACCTCATTAGCATGGTGGAATGAGTTTGGGTAAATGAATGGTACCTATATTGTCAGTAAAGCTGAAATACTATTACATACATACTTCTCCAGGGACATTCAAGTAAGATTTAAATCAATTCACAGCACATTTTTTATTGTATAAAGGGGGGAAGAAAACTGGTACATCTGGCGTGAGCTGACCTTCCCTCAGGACACAAAACTATTGATCCCGGTTTCTCCAGCATCTGTTAGGTGTCATGGTAAATGCAATTAAATATGTGGTATGTTGTAATTCTCATTTGTCATGCTTTCCTGCAGGCAGAAAGCACCTTTCCAAATTCTAATATTTTACCCTTATAATATCTGGGCCCGCTGTCAAGTAACACCAGCTGGACCTCGCTAATCATGAGGAAAGTTCACTTTACCTTCCCTTCTGAACTCAGACCTCTGATGTTCTTCTAATGAACAGATGACAAATTCCTCTCTTCTTCATCATCCGATTTCTTTATCATCTAGAGGGCACTGACCAGTCACCCAATTGAGTTCCCAAGTGCTATTAGAGCAAGCTCAAATTAAACCATCTACCGCCTATGTAACATCCCAACCGAGCAATTTAAATAAACAAATCATTTTAACATGGAGAAAAAGCTGCTATTAATATGTTGGAGGGATCCCTGCACTCACCAACATTTCATATGCTGCTTTTCCAGAAGTAAAACAGAGCCGGTATCCAGATCCAAAGGGTCTTTGCTAACCATTTCAATGGTGTATGTGTTACCCAGATAACAGTGGGTCTTTAATCTATATTCCAAACAGAGATCATGCTCCAGATAACCTCTTCATTAGTAGCCAACAATACTCACACTGAGCTTTCTGTCTTTCCTACGCAGATGAAAGACCTGTGCTATATATCCATGGCATCCATTAATCCACGCAAAATCCCACTCACTTCTTAGTATTTGGTAGCCATGCAGTTCTGACCACACTGAAAAATCAACCTATATCGGCCACTTCTTCACCAATTAATAAGCCTTTTATTAAATTTTTTTTTTGGGGGTGGGGAGAGGCCAATTTTGATGCTGTCCACAGAACAGCAGAAAAATCAAGTCAAGAGGAGGAAATTTCAACAGGATCACAATCTGGCTGGGTTTTTGAAAGAGTTGTTAGTCACTGTGAAGAACCAGAGCTCAGAAAAAAAAAAAGTGTTCATTTGTTTCCAAATTGAAAAAACCAAATTGGGTGGTTTTTCTTTATCTAGGTAACACACATTGCTTGCACAAGGGTTTTAGCAATACTTTCTTGAATTTTGACTACAGCAATCACAAAGCAATTACTTTTTGAGGCGAGTCTAAAAACATTCCAAACAACTCCTCCCAGAAGCCCAGAGCTTTGAAAAGTTCTTTACAGATGGTCTAGGCTTTGGTGCCTCCCGGCACCACAGGGTTACAAGCTGAGGAACAAACTCCATACCACTAAAGCAAAGCGTCCCACCTCTGACATTCCATCAGGAACCTCAATCTGCATTTCTACGAGCACTGGAACAAAGGTGGAAAAAAGCCTGGCCACGTTTGGAACCTTCCAAAATACACTGCCCGGCTTTAGGGCAACCTCCAAGTAAAACACCGTAACTCTCTCCTAGCAAGAGCTGTTATTCCACAAAGCTTTGCTCAACTGCAGGATGAACTTTCAAGAGAGATTTACCGACGGAGAAAACCTGAAGGTTGAAAGAAGCCAGAGTTCAACGCAAACTCCAGTTCCCAAAGGCGCTGGATTTTAAGATGCGCCCTTCCTTCCTACCTTAATGGAACCTCCAACAGATTTAATAAATCTCAGGCAGATTTCTGAACGACCGTGTGTGAAGTAGAGCACCACACAGCAGGAATAAAGCTCTGACACCGAGCAATCCGTAATGTAAAAACCGTCAGACTTTTCGCAGGTTTTTGCTAAATCTCCAGCCTAAATGACTTTGTTCATCAGAGCTACGGAGAGATTAATATGGCCTTAGAGCCCCAGAGCAAATGTAATTCGATGCTACCAACTCTGCCATCTAGGTAAATGTTTCTGTGTAGCTCTTTTTCTTTTCCCACCCTTTGCAGATGCGATGGGAACATGAGCAGGACACCTGCTTCTGCCAAACCAAAGTGCAGAAAGCCTTTGCATTTCTTTTGGTGGACGTGAAAGTCAGAATTCAGCATTATTAGGAAGAAATTCTTCACTCAGGTTGCCCAGAGAAGCTGTTGCTGCCCCATCCCTGGAAATGTTTAAGGCCAGGCTGGAGGGGGCTCAGAGCGACCTGGTCTAGTGGAAGGTGGCCCTGTCCATGGCAGGGGCGTTGGAATCAGATGACCTTTGAGGTCCTTTCGCACCCAAACCATTCTAAGATTTGAGAAAACATCTCCAACACCCCAATCAAGCCTCGCCTGCTTCCCATTATTTTTGGGACAAAGACACAAAAGTGGGCTTAAATTACTCCTTTTGGAGAGGGGTTGCAAATAAAGAACCCTGGTGTAGGGGTAGGTGATTGTATCCATCTCACCAGTACAATATACGTGCTGGAACTAAACTCCTCATCTAAAGAGCCATCCTACTGTTCTCCCTCCTGCAGAGAAAAGTTCTGGGAACCTGAAATACTTGGGGCACACTTTGGAGCAACTTCCTGGCAGCCACACAGGTTCTGAGATTCAGCTTGAACCTGATGAAGGAGCAGTCCCTGACCCAAGAAAGCACTTTATCACGTGCTTTCCTTCACAGCAGCAATCTGAGTAGTTCTGTGATCTAAGGTCCTTAATACTAAACCCCATCTACTTCAGAGTATGCAAAAATCCTGAAGGTGCCTTCGTGAAGCTCGGCCTTGCTTTGCAAGGGGCTGGAGAGCTTCTCCCTTTGCTCATTTCATGGCTGGGAAGAAGGAGGAGAAACAACTTTGCCTCCTGGCTGAAGATGAAGACCAGTAACTTTGCGTGTAGAAAAACACAATTTGCTCTTTGCTGCTCAAAATGACTTATCAAAAGAAGCGAAAATACTGGAAAAAAGATGGCTTGGTACGAAACATTAAGGTTTTATTCTCAGTCATCAAGTTGGTTTTTGACAGGAGAGGGAAAGGGTAGCCTTGCAGCCCTGAAAGTGATAAACAAGTGAGAAACTCCTCAGGACAGCTGACTTTCTGTTTAAGTAGAAACACAGGCTCGACTGTAAACTCTGGGGATCCTGATCAAAGCAGGTCACCCGCCTTTGCCAAACAGACCATCTGATCCCCATTTTATATCAACAATAGATGAACTGACAAACTAGCCATAAGTCTGACATAATAAAGGCAAAAAGCTTTCAGCCTACAATAAACTTACCTTGAGGCTACGGGAATGTCATCTTTGAATGTTCTCTGGCATTACTTGATCTGTCTCACCCAATTAATACTAATACACCACCCCAGCTAATACAAGGACTTCAAGGATTTGTTGCCTGTCATCATGATGGTAACAAAGCATTCAGCACAAGATAAGAGTGGGTAAGGTGGGTTTGTTCTGGTTTTAAAAATATATTCAGTGCAGTAAAATTCCAATATTATGCTGCAATACGCTTTTATTATGCAGGGGTTTATAAGTTCCTGTCCTGCATCCTGTGGCTCAGAGCTTCTTAAAAATGTTATTAAAAATCATATTAAAAATTCACCTGCCATTCACTCTCAACATCTTTTTTTTTTAGGAAACTCAGTTTTAGATACACACATGTATCTATGTATACATAAAGGGATATATACCTATAAATATGTATTAAACTGGTTTATAATTGCCAATATTTCCTTCAGCACTATCTCAAGCAAAACATCCTGAACAGATTTATTCTGGAAAGAAAAAAAGCCCTTCCTTTCTTCTCCATGAGAGAATGTGAGATTTTCAAAGTTCTTCCAGGAACGTGCACGCACGGGCAGTCCTTGCTCCATCGGCATGAAGGTTCATTTACCTTGATGAAAACCAGGGCAGGGGAATCTAAGCAGAGCCTCCATACACTTCCAGGGCTAAATAGCTCCTCTAAAGCTTTTATCTACCCTGAACTCCCACTGGGAGTGTCAACATACCTTGATCTCTTTGTACTCTATTCCCCATCTATAAAATGAAGATTAGTCAATGCCAAAAAAGGGGCTCTGTAATATATTAGAGAGTGTCGGGTTCTTCAATCACATGAACCACAAATTCCTGAGCACCCCTGTGCAAATAAGCTCGCTACTTCTGAGTCCAATGCAAAAAGTTTTGGGGTTTTAACTCAGTATTATATCTTAACATCTCTTTTTTAAAGCACAAAAGCTCCTCTACAGAATCTGATCAAAAATAATCTCCTGAGCTAGCTGCAACCTCAGCATAGTAATTACTGCATCTTTCAATATGCTGATTTTAAAAGGCACACTTTACTGAGAAAAGGAACTATGTGATCCCCTGTGTTTGGCAGCACCATAAACTAAAAATAGAGATAAGAAGCTGACAAATGCATTTTATGGCCAGAAAGCAACATATTCCACCCAAGTTTATCTTACTATTTTGCATATCTCTAGACACTGGATCCGCTCTATCATAAATGCTCTTACCGCCAGTTAACCTTTGATTTTAACAGGCAGCCCATGCCTGACATTTAATTAGTGACCCAATTAAATATTTTGCTGTTCTCAGCTTATTTTATCATCTAGAAGCAACAGAAAGAAATCAAGACAGGCTTCCATGAGGAAGAAATTACAACTGTCTTTATTAGCTGTTAGAACAGCCATTCCAGCAGTGTAACGAGATAAAGACTTTGACCATTTCCTCCATATCAGGATGTTTGCCTTAGATCCTCAAAACCATTCCCAGGAATCCTTTCACCAATTTTATAGGAGTGAGGCAGTTGTACAAAATGAAGTATCAACATATTATGTTCTGGCTGTAACACTACTACAATATTTACACGTGGTTCACCGGCCAGGTTATGAAAGAAAGATGTCCGTGAGGACAAAAGGTTGTTGTGGATGGAGAGTGAGCACCTAAATGCTGATCTGTAGAGTTCTGTGTCCTCTCAGCAGCTGAATTTTACTCCCCCTACAAAGATTTCACCGTTAGCTACCTCTACATTGTGGTATCTGCTCAGCGTGGTTTCCTTGTGTTTATACGGTTCATTAATAATCCTGCATATCTGCAAAAGCACCAAGCTCCTTTCCCTCTAACTCAGACCAGGAGAGGAAGCTTTTTGGCCAACTGTTCTCTTTATGGATACCTTTTCCAGGGTGTTTTGTTTCTGGAAAGACGCTCCCAGAGAGGAAAAGTTTTCTGAAATGTACAGCTTTTATGGAGCAGTAATGGAGAAGGTGCTGATGCATTGTCTGTGAGAGCAGCAGCATCCCGAGCTGGCTGCCTGAACAAGCTCCTCTGACAGCCTTGAGAACCCACTCCATTCAAATGGATCAACTGAAGCCTAATTCCAGGAACTCTCCCCAGTCATTACTGTTTTGTACCATCTTTGCACATCATTCTTTATATGGATTCCACCATATCTGCCTGACATTACAGTGGTATCACAGGGTTGGCCCAGAACACTGAGCATCGAAGACCAGGAATTGAACCCCCTCCCCATTTTCAGGCTAATGGGGGCAAACTGAAAACCCCCAAGTCAACTTAGAAGATCCAGCAGGTCACATCACCCAGTTTTACTCTTAGTCTGCACAAGAGAGCTAAAGCAGAGTAGACAACGTTCTGTTCCCACCTTGAATCACCGCACACAACCATCCCACACAGACCAACCCAATTCAGGGCAACTGAAATCAATCGTTCCCCTCTTGCTAGCAGGGATCTGGGACTGATGTGCATCTTCAGCAGGGCAGGATTCCCCACTAACTTCAGGTTATATTTATGCCATTGTATTTATTTAGAAATCTGAAAGAATTTTTTTTTTAAATAACTAATTACAGAATTGTTGAAGCAACAGCCAGAAATGTCATCAGTGAAAGTCTGTGGTAAGGGTGCCTTATGAGAAGATCTGTTTATAGATTTTTGAAAATTATTTATCGTTCTTTAAATCAATTTGAAAGTGACTAGCACCACATAATTTTCTATTTGTACTAATTACAACTAAAGAGCAGTATTAGGATGAGATGGTTATAAATAAAGCTTGTTGAGCAGCATGTTGACATTATTTCATAAAGCTCGAGTTGTGCCAAGTTAATAGACAGAACTTAGGAGCACATGTGGAAAGAAACAGCTTTAGTTAACCCTTGCTGTGCTGGCAGCCAAACACCATTTCTATTTCATTAAAAAATGCAGTGCCACAGCAGCATTTACATCACTCTTTTGATGGTGGTCAAGGAGTTAATGAACATCTGGAATGCGCCTCTTTAAAAGATCAGGAACACGTTCAGAGCACTTTTATCTTGGACGTGATTCCGCGTATCTGATCTACCGCGGGATAAAACCGGAGGGGCCGTCACATACAGCAACTAAATGGTTTGAAGGGAAAAACATTTCCAGCTGTATCATACAACAGTTTCCATATAACTTGGAGTACATTTAGCAAATGATCTTTTTCATGAGAAAGGGGAGAAGATGTAACACAGAATTGAAGGACAGCCAACGAATATGCACTAAAATTGGGATTTTAAATTTATTACTGAGGATTTGACAACTGGATTTTCTGAATTATGAGCACTGTCCTCCATTTACTGAACCACTTCTCCTTTCTGTACCATGAGCAGCAATAAAGCTTTGAGTCTGAGTGGAAGAGCTTCGTTCAATTAGTTTTTCTGTCACCACCACCACCGCCCGTACTTAACATGCTTCGGGCAGGTTCCAGCTGGCTGGATGATGGTAAATTCTCACACCTACACAAGTTAATAAGATCGGAGAAAAGAACAAGGGGTTTTTCTCTACCTGGGGGCAAAGAGGGGTAACCTACTTGGTGGATTTGTGTTACAGCAGGATATCATTGTATCTGCTGTTCACGGCTAATTTACAAATAATTAATATTTGCGATACTCTACAATGTACAAAGGAAAGTGTTTTTTTACTGGACTTGGTAATTTTCTCTAGTCTGTGTTTTAGGACAAAAAAAGTCTCACACTGCAATGAAATTAAACTGTAAATAACATGTCACATGGTTTCTAACTGAATACCCAGATAAGATATACACGGCCAGGAAAGCTGTGTCCCTTTTATTATCCTAATATCGAGGAATGCAACCTCTGCCACAAAATACTTCTACCTGAAGCTAATCTGCTTTATTGCCCTGCATAAGAACTGTGTATTATTTTGTCCCAAATATTTTGGAACTGCTTATTGCTGGTCATTGCTGGAAGGATTATGTTGTACCCAGAACTAGCAGATTTGACAGTCCTCTTCCTCTCAGCTTTCAAAACATGACTGCAAAGATTCCTGAAAAGCATCTCACCACCCTGATCCAATATTAGGCAACTGATGCATTTGAGTTTGTCCTCAATGGATAAACTCGTGGAGTTTTCAGTGAAAAAAATCTATGCAACTCTTATTTAGAGGTTTCTGTTATATGGTTTCTTTTGCGAGCAGCTTCCTCTCCCGTGCTGTGTGATGTTACCTGCTGCACGTCCCCTGTTCAGTTGACTATGTCATATTTCTGCTTATTGATTCACAGTCCGTGCAGCTGATGAAACATGTTCATCTTCTGGGATGAAACAGCTTTTTTTCTAGCACTTTTTCCATGTGAGGAAAAGAAAGGATAATTTTGACACTAAAGACACTCGTAAATAACATCCCTTATAACTAGTCCCTGTGTATTTTCTCGCACTCTTTATTATATGCCAAATTATTCTGTTATCACTTTTTCCTTCTTTCTAGCGATTCCTCCCCTTGATTTGCCATACTCTTTATTTCCATTGTTCCCTTCTCCCTTCAAATCCCTGTTAGTCTGCATATTCAGAAATCCCCATTGTTCCTTTGTCCTCATCATTTAGTACCTCACATCTGCCCTGCCCATGGGTCCAGTCCTGCTGCCCAAATTTTCCTCCCTTTCCCAGATACTTCCTGGAGACCAACAGAGCTCACTCATAAATCCAGCTCCCAGAGGAAAAACCTTTTCCACTTAAAAATAAGGTACCTAATACATGAATTAAGCAATTCCTCCTTAGCTGTCATCACCTATTAAGCCCCGGGTTATACTCTTCCAAACTTCTTGTTTTCTAGAACGTGGAAAACACACTCAACTGATTTCCTAGAATTGTAGATCATTTTCCTCCAGACTGCTTCTTCTTTCCCTGAAGAGGGAGAGGAACAAGGGGGGGGGATCTCTGTACACAGAGCCCCTCCACGCTGGGAAATCATCCTGCCACGTGCATTTTTGGGTTCCTGGAGCTTTGCTCAGTTAATCAGGCACGGAGCAAGCTATGAAACCCCCCAAGAGAGCAGCTGCCATGCCTGGAGAACATCCTCGTCTGGCAGACATAGAAAACAAGCTGCCAAGTCCACTGGAGCAAGGAAAAAGATCTCGAGCAAGTTTTGGCCGCCCATGCCCTCTAGTAATTCAAGTCCTGGTACACCTTCCCCTTTGCCCTCCACAGTTAGTAAGAAAGAAGCAGCATCATTTGCTGGTTCACAAGGCTGCAAGATGCACAGGGTGGGAATCCCAGCTCCAGTTTACCTGATAACAGCATTTTTACCTTTTATTCCTCACTAAAAGTGAGGAATAGTCTTCTAAAAGTTCTCTGTTCTCTGTACACAGAGAACTGACATGGAAATGATGTTCCAACACACTCGAGGTTGGCAGAGCAAAAAGCAGGTCTCTGTTCCCACCAGTCTGCCAACACCAAAAAGAACCTTCCGTATTTTAATTTTAAATGAAAACTTTAAACGGTCCACAGGCTTGTTCCAAAACCCTTCTAAAGCAGAGCAAAAGTTATCTTTCAAAGGTCATTTGTTTTTCAAGTTGCTCTGTAATACCAAAAAAGTAATTCAACCTACGCATGAATTGAAATTTCCCTGATAAAGGAAACAAAAAGAAATAGTTGATTTTTAAAAAAAATGCTCCCATTTCTGGCTGGCCTGATTTCCAAGTGGTACTTGTACCACAGATGCATTTTGCTGTCCAATTTTGGGCATGAAAAGCTCTCTGGCTGTTCCCAAGAAGCAGCTGCCTCACAGGTCTCACAGTGCTCCACTGCATGACACTTTTACACCCTTGAAAAACATTCCTCAGTGGCCAAGTCTCTCCCTTTCCCTCCTAATTATCACGAGGAAACCAACGCCAAGCCAAAATCCTTCTAATGTCAAGGATCTATAACGTTATAATCTGCCACCGTAACAAAATATTTGTTGAGGAATCAGCAACGCTGTCACCAATGGACATCTTTAATTGCATTTGAAACAACTTCCAGGTACTAAGGAAATTAAATGCGGAGAGTCTAAAAATAAGGCTAGAAATGAAAGTAAATTAATATCCAACATAAAATGCAACAGACACAAGATTTACCCAGGACATGCTTACGCTGCAGTTCTTTGGGTCAATTTTGCACCGATATACTATTGACACCATTAACATTAGGAACCAGGCAAAATAAAAATGTATGCTAAAAAAAACCAAATTAAAATTGAAGGTCTTGGATTAAACTGCATTTTCTAAGCACCTTGCAAGCTTGTAAGGATTGATCAAAAACATTTAAGGCAGACAGCGCCAAAAACACCCTATTAGTCTCTTTTGGGAAATACTTGATATACGACTTGTCAGATGTCACAGTCAATGAGATAGCTACTATTTTAACATGTTACACTAGTGTTTACAAATGTAATCTTTTACTGCCTCTTTGAAAAGAAACTTGACAGAGATAACATTACACTGTAATGCAGGAACTGGTATAAACCAGGTCTCCAGATCCAGCTGGGGTGAAAACACTGGCAAAAATATCCTTTATAATAAAAAAACAACCAACCAACAGAGTGCAAAGCCCACCCGCAGAATAAATACTCAACTGCCCTATTGTCTTTACGTAAAGCTAAAGGAAGGATTGCTCCATTGATCCGAGCAGAAGCGCCTTTAAAAGCTCGCTAGGACGCGCAGACACTCATTAAACACCGCGAGCAGCTCCCAGGCAAACGGGCCCAACCTTCTCCCATGGGAGAGCGCAGCAGATGATCAAAGACAAGCAACGAGGAATAAAACTGGCTAATGTGACAGTCAAGGCTGGAAGGATTTGCTGAGATAAGAAATGATTCTTGGCGTTCTGGCGAGGGTATTGTTGTCAGACATTCGGTGCTTTCCATTTACAGAGAGTTTCATTGCTCTTTTTTTTGTTTCCAGAATTAGCATATCAGAAGATGAAACCCAGAGCTTTATGTTTTTTTGTTGGTGTTTTCTTTTTTTGGGGGGGGGGGCTTATTAACTAATCAAAAGCATGTGTTGCTATACCTTTTGATTTAGAGTACAAAGAAAAAAATGAAGAAGAGAATTCTATCCATCTTTCAAATTTCTTGCTTTCCTGAAAAATACTTACAGGCTGCCTCAGCTGAGGAAATGACATAAACCCTGTTCAGGTAATCAGAGATGGAGTCATGATAAGCACTAATTGAATATACTCTCACAATTAATATCACCCAGTGGATTTATGACAATTTTTTCAATGCAGCCATAAACTGCGGGGACAATTTCCTCAGAATTCCCCCAAACTGAAAAACTCTGGAAGTTTATACAAAGATAAATTCAGCATTAGATATTAACTGGGAAAATAAAGATAGACTGACCACATTTCAAAATCTTGAGTGCCTTCATGGACCTAGACATGGTTATTTTTAGTGCACAAAGAAAATAATCTGTAATAGTTTGAGGCTTTTTAAGAAGAGTGATTTCGCCAAAACTGAAAATGTCTACATACCAAGACACAAATAATAAGGAGACTAAGAAATATGTCAGATAATTAAAAACCTGTTTATATACCTAACCAAGTGCCTTATAACTCAAAATCAAGAAAGATGGCCATGTATACACAGGGAAAAAAATCGGCACAAGGGAGAGGGAAAAACAGCTCTCCATGGATAAACAGACTCAGGTACTCAGAACGACTCCAACAGTGAAGAAAAGGGATGGCCACAAAAATCATGAAGGAAAAAAAGAGATTCAGTCTGTGGGTATGTACAAGTCCTGCATCACCCTCCAAACTAAAGGTGTGGATATAAACACAGAAACAAACTCCATGACTTTTGCCACAGTAGGGCACCTGACAGAGGTGGTGATGCCCTGCAGGTAGGAATTAAAGGGAAAGCAAGAGAAGACAGACAAAACTGGCAATTATTGGAGGCATAAGTAATAAAAGGTGGTTTTTTTTTTTTTTAAACTGTGCTAGGACCGAAACGAGTCACAACAATTTTTCTTGTCGATTAGTGAACAAAAATGATTAGTGTTAATAATTATGTAAAAGGTAGGCTCTCACTCTCCTGTGTCTGGAAAGATACAGTTGTACCATTTAACGACGATAACATTTATCTTTCATTCTCAAAGTAATCGAGGGTGATGTTAAAAAGAAGCTTCTCAAGTTAGACCTTTTTAAATGCAGCAGGTCTGCACAAGCTTCAGGGCAACACCTTCAAAGACTACTTTTCAAGGAGTCATTTTTACCATCGACATCAATTTTGAATAACTCTTTGAACACTGAGGAAATTCAAGAGGTTTGGGGGGAAAAAGGTAAACATGCTAATATAGCAAAAAGCAAGGAGGGAGAGACCTGCTACCTGAAATCAGTCCTGGGCAAAATTATGGAACCAGCAACACAGCTGGTTTTTAAGTAACTAATTAAAGAAGGACTGCATAAATCAAAAGTGTTTATGGCCTTGTCAATCTAACCAGAGACCTGCGCTGATGACGTTGCTCAGCATAAGGTTAATAAAGTTAAAGGTGCTGAGATGATGAACTTCCCTGAGGTATGCAATTCAGTGCTGTGCAATATCTTGTTTCAGAAATAAGAACGCTACAGATTGAATGTAATACATTAAATATATGAAAGATCAGCTAACAGACAGGTTTTAAAATTGAATTGGATGTTTTCCAAGCAGGGGCCAAAAAGGACCAAACCTCTTACCCAACTGCTACTGAACACAAATCCAGAAAAAAAAAGACCTTATTTAAGGAGTAAGGACTTTATGCCAGAAAGCAGCAAGTGAAAAGGACGTGCTGCTCATGATGACTAAGGGTGTTGGAGAGCCACTTGATGCTACTGCACCTTCAAAAACATAGGACAACTGTCCCCACCTCCAAGGGAGAGAAGACGCTTACAAGAATCTACAGGCCAGACAGCCTCACCATGTGTCCCGGGGAAATTACGGAGCAAACCCTCCCAAGGCCACCTCCGAGCACAGAAAGGATGAGAAAGGGCCAGGAGAAACCATCAGAGAAGCAGCAAGACCAAAAACCTGGTTGTTTTCCATGACTCAGAGGACAAAGAAGGACTATTAAGACGCCTGGTGACCTCCATTTCGGTAGCGCCTTCCTCACTGTCCCTCACTCAAGTCCCCCGTATAACTGGATAGATGCTCTATAATGTGAGATCTTGAGCCTTGGAGAGGTTCAAAACTCAACTGGACACCGCCTAGAGCACAGCTTTGGGCAAGGAACTTGGACAGCGTGTCTCTGGAGCTCCTTTCCCACCTGAATTACTCCAATTCCATCCTATAATCAACCAGGCACGAGCTCCTAATACAACACTGTAAAGTCTTTAACCTAGCAGATTAAAGCCAAGGGGTAAAAAAAGAAATTCACCGAATTCAGGCTAGAAGGAAGGGGCAAAAGTCAACAGCAGTGTAACTAGAACTTTAGTGCCCTTAGCAATGATGGATTTTCTAAGGAGTATTCAAAAATTGAGAATTCAAATCACAGTACGCCCATATCTTGCCTCTTCCAGAAGGCCTAGGGGTTCATCACAACCCTCTTCTCCAGCTGTACAATCTGAGCATCGCTGACAAGAAGCACTTTTATTTTTTTCCCATCCTAATCCTTAGGAGCATTATACTCCATTATCCCAGCAATGGAAGGAACAAATAATAAGGGAAGGTGAAACAACTGCAGTGCAAATAAACCAAGAGTAATGTTCCAGCATCCAAGAATTCCAGCACTGAAATTAGTCCCGGCAGAACCTTCAATCATTGCTCCAGGATGCCAACAGAAGTATAAAACTGGGTAAACTATTAGGAACTCTACAATTACAAGTATCACTTGGGGAGAAATTGTGACAAAAAGAAGTGATAGACACATCATGATGTGAATATACAGCATTACTTCTTTAATGTTTATATGCCCACAGTGTTTTGAAAACAAATGCTTTGTGCATAAAGAGACCTAATAAAAATTCTTACTACTTCACGAGATCTCATTTTTTGGTGAAAATATTTATCCCAATAAACGTCTGATGTACACATCTGCTAGAGCTGAAAAAGTCAGAAACTTTAAAAAAAAAAAGTCACTAGTAATAAAACCTGCAAAACACACAGAATGTACTCAGGGAGTGAAACTTCTCCTATTATGTTTATACAGACCCCAAATTACAAGATTTACAGGATTCCTTTCGTAACCTTCTCCGCTGAAAACAATATTTTCAAAATTTTATTTTTAATTATGTTATTCAATGCACTGAAGTGCATGGATGCAATTTTCAAACTAAAATTAATTATGATTGGTCATAGATTCACAGGCAATTTGAAGAAGTTAATTACATATTCAAAGTGCTTCTTTTCTCTCTTCAAATTAAAAACAGAACTGACACCAGCATTACTTAACAGTTTATATAACGTAATTATATCCTTTTACTCATGCACAGACTACATTTTTGTATCACTGATTTTGACCAGTGTGGAAAGTTAGTTCCTGTGATCAAGACAGTTCCGTCAGACGACTCTGATGGGGTTTTTTTCCCCATATAACAGATGCAAAGCTCAGTGGATTTGAGGTATAAAAATCCAAGATATTGCCAGATTTTCAGAAGAGAGAGCCACGGAAGGTGATGCAGCATCAGCAGCTCATCCCTATTTGGACCCGCCCTCTCTTCCACTCAACACTGAGGGGAATGCAGAGTTTCCACTTCAAATATTGTTAAAAACTCAACTGCCACTTATGCTTATCTTTTATCCTCTCTCTGCTATCGGATCCTCCTTTCATCTCTGACCACCCACACAGCCCGACAGTTTGGATTTCCACAGAACAGACATTCTGTAATGTCCACAATATATATAGTTCTTGCCATATGCACTTCTGTTACCACCACGCCTTAAGGACTTTTCTAACACCCCTTCATGACAATAGGCCAAAATGTTTCCCCTCCTGCAGAGAAAACCAACGAGGAGATGGGAGGAAAACAGAGCCCGAATCCCCTTCCTTGATAAAATGGAAATGATTTCCCCGTCACAAGTAGCAAATCAGCAAACTAAAGACTGATAAACCCAAAACAAATGTAGAAACTGTGGGCCAGACATGAAAACATCTGGAATGCCACAGGGAAAAACACACATGCCATCATGCTCTGGGTCCTCACAGGAGGATGTATGAGTACAGCAAAGCGTGCAGAGTTGGATCCAAGCAGAGTCTTCCGCAGAGAAGTTCTGCCAAATGTTCTGCCAAAATTCCAAACTGAAAAACATATTTCCCAGATTTTTTTGTTTTTTAATTTCCTTTCTATCATACTCGTGGGAAAAAAAAAAAAACCAAGCCAACAAATAACAGAGAAGGTAGAGAGCATCTCCTAGGTACCGATTTTGGATTTTTTCTGACTGTCATGCAGAAAAAAACCCCAACAGTTACTGTGTGGTTACAATTCCTGAAGCAATGGGTTATGAGCCTGACAGCGATC
Organism: Grallaria varia; assembly: GCA_013396735.1. Taxonomy (NCBI): domain Eukaryota; kingdom Metazoa; phylum Chordata; class Aves; order Passeriformes; family Formicariidae; genus Grallaria; species Grallaria varia. Next base: position 1,657,736 of record VWZG01009477.1, read on the forward strand.
GGGTGTGAGGATATAAAATGCTGCAAGAAAAGATGCAGTAAGAAAAGAGCCTGTAAATGCATTAGGAGCAATAAAAACGAAGCGAAGGAAAGACACTTTACTTATAAATACTTTAGTAATGGAGAAATGGAGAAGACTGATGCTTTCAATGCCTTTTCGCTTCACTCCTCACAAAAATGTTCCATCGCGAGCAAATCCTTAAACACAATCAATTCCAACAAAGAAAAGGGACGAAAAAACCAAGAAAGAGTCCATTTAGGCACATGTAGGTAAAAGAATTGACAGGGAAGCCTGATGAAATCACTCCAGAGAGTCCAGGGGGACACTGACCACTCTCCTGAAAAATCCATGGATGACAGGAGAAATCCCGAAGGACAGGTAGGAAACAAGGAAGGGAAAAATCAAGAGAATGAGGTTTTAGGAAATTACAGAGCAGTACATTAAATCAGAAAGGTCCTGATCCAGAGAAGACACTTAACCACCCCTGAGCAAACATCTAGAGAATAAGAAAATGCCTGAGGATGGCCAGCAGAGAGCTGCTAAAGACAACCCAACCCGAATTCCTAAAGTGGGCCAGAGGGAAAGCGTTGACCAGGATCTACCTTGGCTTTAGTCATGCTCTTGACATATTCCACATGACACGCTCCTCAGCAATCCACAGAAATGTAGGTTAATGTGAAACCACGGCAGAGCAGATGCAGGACTACCTGAAAACACGCTCCTGGGGACAATCACCACTGACTTCCTGGCAAAACTAGAAAATACATCAACACAGGTGTTGGTGGCTCTCGAGCTTGACTGTTGATACCATTAATGATGGAATGAACACACATACAAAACTGGCCGGTGGAAAAACAAAGAGGAAGAGCGATTTACTTTGAGGATGAAGCTAGAAAACAAACTGGAGAAGCAATCCGAGACCAGAGACAAGCAAGAAGCACTTCACCCACAACACAGGAGTCACAAATACAAATGGCCAGCGCAGGACAACAGGATTTGAGGAATTCAATGTGCCTCGTGGGAGAAGTGACTAAACAACATCATTCTAGGAATGCACTACAAGGAGTAATTTGTCATACCCAGAGCAATTTGTCCATTGCTATCACTGGTCCAACAATGAGGAGGTCTCAGGTAGAGCATGAGAAAGACACCACTGGGTAAACTGGTGACAGTCCAAAGAAGGACACAATGGAAATGTTTATAAACATGCCTTTAGAAAGGCTTGGAGAAATAAATGTGTGTGTTTTCAGCCTGTGGAAAGGTGACTGAAGAACACACTCCAGCAACACACTGAGACATGGCTGAAGGACAGTGGCCACCACTGGGATTTCCCAGTTAATTCCCTACTTCAGTGGGACAGACACATCAATCACAACACACAACTGGCAAGAGCTCAGCGTCAACAAGGCTGATCAAGAGAAAAAAAGAATGAAGAGAAGATGTGGCGCTGTCAATGCCAACGAGTGGCACCTTCAGTAACTACTGGATTGAATTTTTTGGGTTGATTTTATTCAGTTTGAGTTACAAATTCAGCCAGCAAAAATCAGTGCAGAGATCTTAGCCTGTCTCCTAAGGGTGAGAGCTCCAAACTCTGTCTGCTTAGGCAAAAGGTAGCAATATAAAGCGATGTCTCTTTCTGCTCAACTTTCTGAGGCTTTTTTTTTTTAAAGATTCCAGACCTAGGAAGCTAAAATGAGCATGTGCCTAAAGCAAGTACAGAAATAGGATCTCTCAACCAGTAATTTATATCATACCAATCTTCTGCAAGGGATGTAAACAAAATACAAAGTGCTATTTTAGCATACACGCAGCCTCTAGGGTTTGTTTGTAAAACGTTCTGGATCAGATTTACAGTATCAGATGCATAAGTTATGCCAGGGAAAAAAAGAATAAAATCAGAGCGCAAAGCAGACTTCACTGCATGTTGTTGTCCCTTCCAGGCACAAAGCGGATTCTGCCGCACTCAGCGACCTGTCTTCGGAGTGTCACTCTCTATTTCTCACAATTAGCAGGGCACCGGGCCAGAGAAAACCCCACAAAAATACGTGCTTTATCCTGCTGCCTTTGTATTTTTATATATTTGGCTGGCGAATTCGAAAAACCTGCATGCTTAATTCTGAATATACACGCTGCCATGGATAAACCGGCCAAGGAACGAAACGCAAAGCGAAAACCTCCCCCCTCCCCAAGCCCCAGAAATGACAAAGATGCACACTGACTGTATCTCTCAAACAGAAGAGCAATTGTAATTAATTCTCCTTCCTCCGTGAAAAATTAAGTTTGAATGGATCTTAAACACTGAGCTGCTGATCCTCGCAGCCGTTTGCGAGGTGGGTAAGTATCCCAGTCCTTTTTATAGCAGCAAGCAGAGACACCTCAAGGTCCAGGCTGGAAGTATTTACTCACCGGAGCCATCACGTTGTTTCAGTACTCCTAATTTTGTGAGATAGCTGCTCGGCTATGGAAGGAAAGGTTCACAGGTGGGCTTTAAATGATTCTCTTAAGTTCACAGTGCAAACCATTATCAGAAATTCAATTTAATCACCGCAGTTCCCGAGGGTGTTTTATATGCTCAGACCATTACTGCAAGCTACTGCGAGGAACAATGATAAGGTAATAAAAGGGGCACCTGAAAAACTTATTAAATGTGCTTTTCTTTTTTTGTATTACCGATACCCATGGAGATGACGGAGTTTTTTTCAAAATCAGCACGGCATTCTACAGATTGCTTTACACAGACAGGGTCACAAATCCACTTCAGCCCTTTAGCTGAAGGTCTATAAACAATCTGAAGCGAAAAAGTTTCATTCTGGTACTGTGGCCATCAGGGACAGGGCTATACAGAATGAATATGAGGCGTGGGGAAAGCAAACGATGAAGGAAATGAGGGGCACAGGCTGAAAACACACAGGGAAAGGGCTGGCTCATGGAGACCACATTATGTGCATGCCCCATATGGGGTCCATTTGGAAAAGGGAGCGGGCTAAAGGAAAGCCAAATTGCAGCAGATGTGGAAAGAGACACAAGAAGACTTGTGGCCCAAAGAAAATTCCACCATAATTCTGGTGCTGGCATTCAGGTGGGATCCAAAGGTTCCCCCCGAGCCAGAAAACCCTGAAGAGGTTCTGTGTGCAAAATACAAAGACCTGTTATATATACAAGCAGTTTCTTTGTATTTTCATAGCCTTCAGAGATGCACATGCCTGACCAACATCCCCAACCTTCAGTGCTTCCACTGGGGAGGGCAGCCTCCCTTCTCCTCTGCCTGCTCGTCTCATTTTTAACACCATCCTCATATTAATTTCAGCTTATTATACCCTGGCACATGTTCAAAACGTGGGGGACCAGGGAAGGTAATGATTCCTGAGAGCCAACTGAATTCCCAACTTTATCTGTCTGTCTGTCTGTCTATCTATCTATCCATCCATCCATCCATACCTTTTTCCACTAGGAAACCTGCTATTTCTGAGTGTAGCTCTTTCCCACATTGCTGCACCTCAGAAAGGGGCTTTCCTCAGGCTGCGTTGCAGTGACCAAATGGTCGCCAACAAGTCACTCATCTAACAGAAATGCCGCTTCAAATAATTAGCTACAAAGTTATTAAAAAATGATCGCTACAGCTCATACAGGAAATGGACGGCAGTTTACAACGTGCTATTTTTCACACCCATCTCAGGGTGGCTGTTTCTGTCAGTGTCACACGTGGACATTAATGTGTCTCAGAGCAGGTCAAGCATCGGGAGTGCCTGGATTTACACAGGTAGTTGGATCTGAGGAGCTGAGTATCCACAACAACCCATTTTAGGCACCCAGGGTCTTCTTTGGCAATCTGTACCCAGCTGGGACACTCTCTGGCAGAGAAGGCACCCACAGAAGAACTCAGGGCTGGTCCTGGTTCTCACTCACCACAAAAACCTTACTAAACAAGTGCCTGGGCAAGCAGGTCCACATCATGGGGCACTGGAGAATCCAGAAATTCGCATTCCCAGTCTGACCCTCTTTACATCCTTGAGCAGAAAAGTCCATTAGAATAAAACAGCTTTCAGGCAAATAAAAGGGGGAGGATTCATGTAAAGAACTTTTTTCCCATGGCCTGATGTCTTGTCTGTGCTGTGTATGCCTACCTAAAGGCACCCATAACATTTATATCTTGCAATAAAAGCTGTGAAACGGGGATTCCAGATGTTATTATTTCTTAAATCCTGCATAGCATCGTCCCCCCACCAAACATTTGAACAACTCCTTCTCAAGTTATGTGTGCGCTAAAACAACTTAAATCTGTTGTCAACCATTACAATACAAAATTCCTCTCCGAGAAGCTCTGAGCTTTATGAGAAATGCTGAGAGGAGATTAAGTAACTGTGCTGCTGCAGCATCACCCCTGCCCAAAAAATCAGGGAGAAAACCACTTGTTTGTTGTTGTCACTCTAACTAATGTTTATCCATGGAGTTCAATAAATTCAATACAAGTTTTGAAGGCGAGCAAAACCTGTGACTTCTAACTATTATACATGCTATCAATTAAAATATTGGGGATAAGCTGTTCATCAATGGGGAATTTTATTATTGTTATACTCCAAAACCAACTAATTTTCGTCTCCAATGGTCACTTTTAGAAGGAAAGATGCAATAGGTTAGTAATAGGGCATCAAGAAAGCTGTGATTTATGGGCTTCAAGTAAGATGAATAATGCGAATTAGCCCTGAGATTTTGAACAGCTGGCAATGACAGAGCTTGCAAAATTTAATACCTTTCCTTTTAGATGTGCTTATTACAAAATAATGATCTCTTCTGAAAACTTCACCAGACACAAGTGCCAGCAAGCCCTCCATGACACAAACTCCACTACCACAGCCAGGGAGGGCTCCACAAGAAAGGCTTCCAACAGCAAAATATGATGAAGGAATTTTTCAGCTTATTGTTTACAGTAACTCAGAACTGTCATGGACAGTGAAGTCTCGGGAGGAATTAATGAGACGTCAGTCCTTGGACTGCAAATAGTAAATGTCAGACAGGCACTTGCAGTCTCTTACAAATTTGTTGCAGGTAAAGCAGACATCTTACAGAGTTTAGACAACTCCTTTTGCTGCGTTGCTACTAGCAACACTATATATCTCTATCTATATGCTCTTGAATCCCGTCCCATATGGATACAGAAGATTTAGCCAATAAAATTTTATGAATCTGAAAGCGTTATGCTGGACATGATGCCACTAAATCTTATGTCGCTCCCTAAACCAGACTATGAGATACTGGAGTAACTGCTGGGAACGCCAAGCTGAGAAAATAACATACCTTTTGTTGCTCAAATGTCAAAACCCCAAAGCAGACAACATTCTCCTCTGTCATTAATATAATCGGTCTGCACAAATCACGCAGAATGAGATTTTATTAGTGTTCCCCATGTCTGATCCTACTCCCAATAAAACTAGTGCAAGAACATGTCTGCAAAAATGTCATTGTTTGTACCAATTCCAGACGATTTTCTGATTATTTTGTACTTTCCTGTATTCACCCATCTTCATTTAAAACAAAGCAAAGATATAATTTCCAGTCCTTATAGCCTGGAAACCTCAGGGTGGGAGACGTTGGTTGGAAACATTATTTTCGTGACACAAATCATCGCTGCAAACTATTGTCAGTTACTTTCCCTCTCCTCCCTTTCTTCAAACTGCAGTTAATCCTCCACATCATTTCCTACACCCATCCATTCCCTCTTCCTGCCCTGAGGATAAATCTCTCAACCTGCTTCTAATCATTCATCATCAAACTCCTTCGCTTGGCTATTTTGTACCGAACTGTCCCCTACACAAAATGATTTCATCCAATTTTTCACTTTTACTCAAGACTTCCTAGACATTGATCTCTATGTCTCTATTTATATTTTATAAGTCCAAGCAGAGCTATGGGCAGTCAAAAATTAAATCCTGTTTTGTTGTCTCAATTTTCTACCCAAAATGGTGAGCAGAACTTTGCAATAAGTAAATTAGATGGGCTGGGGTTATTTTACTCCCCACCCCTCCATCCTTAACATCTCTGCTGGTGCCAGACACCCCTGGAATGGGGGAAATCAGGGAAAAAGCCAAACACTGCGGCTCTAGAAACAATGACAAGCAATGGCAAGAAGAGATGAAAAAGGCTTTTAAAATGCTGATATCCTCAAATTGTCCTGAGGTCCCACTGACCTTCTGTGCTCTGACGTTAACAGTGGATTGCTGGGGGTACAGGATGAACTCCGAGCCCGTTCCACCGGTGCCCTCCCGTCAGCTACGTGGCAGCCACTTCACTTCTCTCAACCTGCCTCATCTGTCAACAACCACTTCAGCAAATTCACCTTTTATTCTCCCTTTCGGATACTCAGAAACTACCAAGCAACTTTAGAGAGCAGAGTGTTTTCCATATAAACTGTGCCCGTGACCACTCTGTGGAATTAATACAATCCACTGGCCAATCCTCAGCCCTGCTCAAATTGCAGAAAACAGTAGAAAGACACATGGCCATATCATGCCATTGATTTTTTTAAAATGAACTCTCAACTGGAGTCAATAATGAAATATGCTTAAAAATCAATGACATGCCTACTATGTGGTGATTAAATCTGTAAAATGAAGAAAATCCATTAAAACTTTGATACTTAAACACTCCCTAAGTCACTCACATCTCTGTTTCTGAAATTCATCTTGACTGCATGCCAAAGACTCAACTGCAGGGTTGGAATTCGTATTACAGCTCACAAAAAAAAAAAATAATAAAAAAAATCCCCCAAAGCAATTTTTTCCAAAATCTGCAACATAGAAAGGCACTGTATGAGTGGCCTCAAAGCGCCTCAAGGACACCATTCGTACTTTAAAAAAAACCAAAAAACAAACCCTCTTGTTGCAATGCTAAAATGCAAGGGCAGGTGATGAGGTGATGGCTGCAATGATTTCTCAGGATGAAACTGCTGACTGATTAATATGAGCTGCATCTCTCTGTCTAATCATCTGGTTTTTTATTTCATTGTGACAAAAGCTCACAGCAACTTTCAGCCTTCCCCCAGGACGTTGTCAGTACAAATTGTTGATGTTAGACAGAAACGGCACACAAAAAACCCCCCCTGTAACTGAGACAAAACCAGGTCCCGGCTACACCACCTGCAGGAAAGCAGCACTGAGGGACACTGGATATTAGCCAAAATTAGGGACAGGGTGATTAGTTTGCACTGATGTCCCAATGCTTAAAAGCGAACCAATCTTTAGTTTCAGGTTCTGCAGCTGTCAGGGATGAAAGCGAGATAAGCTGGATTACTGCTTGGGTCCAGATGGCAATCTCCACTCCCGTGGTCTTCGGAATGTCACTAAAAACAACGCCGCATTGTTCTCTTCTTAATAAAAACGTAGGTAGAACACGGCACAACGGTGATTTACCGTACACAAGTGCACAGCAACCCCCAATTACCATTATCTCTGGTTTTTCCAGCTGCGGCCAGTAGCTAAAAACCAGCCATTTTCAATTATCCACGGATTCCTCCTTAAAAGCTAAATGCCACCGCCCAGGTCCCCACCCAGAAATGTGGGAAACCTTGGTAACTTCCCCTGAGCAATCTTTACAGGTAACACTTTACTGAATTGTAGGGCTGCTTCATCGAATTGCAGGGTTTAAAACACCGAGAATTCCGCTGGCAGGTGGGAAAGGGAGAAACATGAGCAAAAAAGGGAGGAAAATCACTAAGTAATAAATCAGCACAAGTCTTTCAAGTGAGTTTCCAATCCCCAAGGGCACCTGGCAACCGTCTTTAGCTTTGGCTCTCCACCTATGACTTGGGGTGGTTGATGATGCAGAACTTGTGTCAGTTGCTCCTCACCACTTTTTCCATGCCCAGGTGCACATCCAGAAGCCAAGACTGTCAGAGGAGCCCAGAATTTATGCAAATAACTCTGGCCCCAAGGGATGTGCAACTTGGGCAGCTCCTTTATCATCTCGTCTAGGGAAGCAGCTACGGGACTGAGCATCCCATGCCAGGACAGTTCAGACACTCCTCTATTTGTAGCTCAAGCCCTGTACTTCAGAGAATACTTCAGTATTTTACTATATTTTATCCTAAACTCCAAGCCACATCATCACTTTGTCCTCTCCTGCTAGGACTGAAAACATAGGAGTTTCTGGGGAAAAAAAATACACTGACAATGGGAGCCCTTGCCACCATGGAAACCACCTCAGTCAAAAAGTATGTGCCTGTGTGGCCAGTCACTTTCTTGCCATCCTTCTGGCTTGCAGTGGTTACAGTCATGGCCATCCAACCTTGGATCTTCACCTACCAATGACCGATGTTCTCTCTAGGGTTTGTTACTTCCAGAGGATCTTGAACACCAGAAACTGATTCGGCACTTATTAAGCAATGAAATCCTTTCCAGGTGATACAAAATTGAAGACAGACAGAAAATAAGGCTTTGGGTTGATTTTCATTCAGACACAACAGATTTGTATATTGCTATAAACACCCCATTCTTAACCAAAAGACAGCAGAGCCCAAAATATTGCCACCACAGAGCACCATTTGACTTGGCCACAATGGTTTCAACTCACGTTGCTTGAAAAGAAGAGGGAGCCTGTATTTTTAGAGTATTTCTAAGTCTTCACAGGGACCCACTGGCTCATTGAGGATTGGAACTAGATGATCTTAAAAAGGCCCCTTCCAACCCAAATCATTCCATGTTTTTGTGATCTTGCTTTCGACACCTTTAAAGCCACAGAATGGGATAGTCTTCCCTAAAGTTTATCACAAAGCAATGCGTCAGGACAGGAAAGTTTATCTCTTTAATTGATTTTATCCCAGTGCTCACGTGTTTGCATCAGAACCATCCAGAAGCACACAGAGAGACTGCCGCAACTGAGATGCTGTTTCAAGAAACACCAGAGAAGCTGCTGAAACCCAAGCCCTGTGACTAATGGCATGTGTAAAGCGGAGTGAGTTGAAGGGTTCGTGGAAGGGCAGAGGTACTGACAACAGGCTCACATCCTCCTCTTCCACTCAGCAGCCTGTCTACTTACCACCAGTGGCCTTGAAAGGAAACGTGCCTTTGCAATGTGCCCCCAAGTTCAACGTGGTAGGTAACAGGAGACGATTTTTAAATGACATGCTTTACAACAAGCTATTAAAGCACGTGCTCACCATTCGCATCTCCTAACTTAGTTTAAATGATTTGCGAGGTCTTGAATGTTAAAACATATATAAATGTTAAATACATTCATGTTAAAGCGCATATATTCAAAACTCAGTTCACATCAAACTTTGGGTATGTCGGCGATGCCGTGCTTTTCTCTTTGACCACTCAAAAAGTTTGGCACAGATTAATAGTTCAGTTATGCAAATACTGAGTAGAGGTATTTTTATATTTATGTATTTTGTATTCAAGGTAATTTTTCCCTGATCTTTGTAAGACAGGTATATATTTGGGATGCATCAGCTAACCTGGAAATCATCCAGTTAGGAGTTTTGTTGCCATTAACCAAAAAGACTGGGTATATTACAGAACCATCAAAACTGCCGAGATTTGTACTTTTCCAAACTAGTTGCTGCATTCCTGATTTATTAGTGAGAACTTCAAAGGTTTGTCATAAAGATAAATAAAAGAGCATAATACACGGACTCGACAGCTCTAAAATACACTGTTTACAGTGAACCGGGAGAGAGCAACATTGCAGGTCATACTTTATACCTGGCAGGGCAAACCATCAGAACTGATGTAACTGATAACTGCTGTAAAGACTGCAAAGCCATTTTCCCAAAGATGGAAAACCTTTGGATACAGCTGACCAGTGTGTCCAACTTTAAAAACTAACGTTTGCTGTGATCCCAGACCCTTCTCAACAAAAATCCATACCATAGCCCTTCGGGAAGGGATGGGAAGCAAGATCTCCCTCTTGCAATATGATAATAGAATGTAAAAATGCAAAAAGTAGAACAGTAAATTCATTAGGAATATTACTGCCTCAGAAAAAAAGAATGCCACCTCGATAAATTCAGGACAACAAAGGTGAGGATCCTTTGTCCTTCAGAACTCTCTATGACCCATACTCTGCAGCAGACAGTACTGACAGAGCCATGCGAGCAGGGAACAGACACACGGGACAAGAGAAGCACTTCAGCCAATTTCACTCCACAGAGAACAGAATCAAAGCAGACAGTGGCTCACAAGAGACATGCTGGCACCCTGGTAAGGTCAGTGCCAACTCCGCCTTCAGTTTGCCGCGGTCGGGCACTCGCTGCGTCCCATCGCGTCGCTTCTTGGCCACGCACGCCAAACGCTTTTTTCACTTTGAGGACCAAGCTGTCGTTTGTCACTTTGTTACCCTGCCCTTTAACTGTCACTGGAGTGACACTGATGTATATCCCAGGAAACAGAAGGGCAGCTTTTTAAATTATGATGTGCCAGGAACTTGTTCTCTTTTAAATATTGCAGTTGCCAAGTTGCTATTGCCTTGTACCTTATTAAGGCTAACACTGACAGTGTTGGCGGGTACACAGTACACTCATTAACTGGTTTTGCAGTTATCGGGTTTGAAGTCAGTATTTAATTGCCTGGAAACACTGTTTTTTAATTCAAGTTCTTCTGTTTCCATTCTACTCATACTTAAAAATGAGTATATTCAGTACACAAGCATAAGCTTTTGTTTTGTTTTGTCTCAATCACTATAAGCAATTCGCTGGTGATATATAAACCAACACTCAATTTCAAAATTACTGATTAAAAGTGAATTTTTCCTGAACTTAAAAAAAGAAAAGGCATCACAAGAAATACATCTCCTGAAATAATGAAAATTATTGGCTGACAAAATACATCACAATTAATTTAGTGGATGTTTACACTTTAAGGGATCAGATTCCAAGCAGGACAGCCTTGTTTTGGGAGCAGAGAGGGACGCAGGGCTCTTGCAGGCAGTTTGGATGGGTGGGGATGGCGAGGGCAGCAGATGTTGGTGGCTGCAGGGGATGCTCCTCTACAGCACCTGCATGGAGCTTCCCATTCGCAACCCCACAAACCAAGACCTTCTCCAACTCTTAAGAGCAGTCCCCAGTTAGCCATCCCCTGCCAGGTGTGAGACACCATTAACGAAGTTGTTAATAAGGCAGCAAAGGTCAGATCCCAAAATTCATGCTCTAGGGAAACTAAAGTCCCTGGCACCACACTAGATATGTTCTTGGAGAGCAGTGCCTCCTATACCTTCCACAGAAGGACAAACAGCAGTCAGTAACTTGGTGGTGTTTCGAAAAAACTTTTGCATTCTTTCAAAGACTTTTTGCACCCCCAGTTTCCAAATCGCTACTTGCCCTTTTCCTTAATCTGAAGACAGGGCTCTCCAGGATGAGAGGAAACGGCCTTGTGTTGCCCCAGGAGATGTTTAGATCGGACATCAGGGAAAATTCCCTCACTGCAAGGGTGGTCAGGCACTGGAACAGGCTGCCCAGGGAAGTGGTGGAATCCCCATCCCTGGAAGTGTTCAAAAGGCGTGCGGATACGGCACTTTGGGGCAGGGTTGGGTGGTGGATTTGGCAGAGTTAACAGTTGGACCTGATGATCTTGGAGATCTTTTCCAGCCTTAGCAATTCTATGATTCTGTAACATACCCTCAACACTCAATGCACAGAGAATTTTACACCTGTTATTGCCAAATATCAGCAAAAACATCAGGTGTGGTGGGTTCCTCTTGCCGGTGGTCACAGAGCTCCTGCGTGTGGCTTGGACCTCCAGCACAGAGAAGAACAGGTTCCAAGCCCTGGTCCTAGGAGGGCCACTTTCTTTCAGCTCCTCCAGTCCGAGCCATGTAATTAGGAAGTGCCCACAGTAATTAGGAACATTCCTAGGGAAATTCAGTCCCTCCCTACACTGCAGGCACCGAGCACTCACCGAAGAGTGATGCTCCCTCAGGCTCCCTCCTAATTTCCCCCTTCCATCAAGTACATTTTGGGCTCCAGAAAGGAAAGCCAACTTCCTGGCTCTGACCTATGTTCTAACAGTTCATTTCAACATCAGTTTTGACAATTCATACAGAGATGTGGAATCCACTTCTGCACACTTCCTATATTCCCCATATTTTAGCTTAATGGGGGATTTTTTTTTTTTTTAAGCTTTCAATGGCTCTTTTATTTGAATAACAATGGAAATTGCATGTTATCATTCTGGCTAATACTTGCAATGAATAATGTTGTATTTACTTGGCCAGAACTTCACCATAACCCAGAGATCTGATGTTTTCAAACTTCACAAATACTTGTGGATGTTCCCAAAGCCTGCTAGAGTGGCCAGGCTGAGCTCACGGAGCAAAGAAAAGTCAAAGCTCAAAAACTTTTATGCAATTGTTCAGATACTAAAAACTACATAACCCCCTGCCAAACTTAAGAGTGATGCCTCAATTTGAAAAGTTTAGCTGATGACAAATTCTGTGAGAACTAAAACAAACTCTTCCAGCTCTAAGTCCTGCCTTTTCCCTCCCTCCTTTTCCTGAATACTTTTAAAAAGCCCCTGGCTCTACAGGGCCAACAGCCTCGAAATCTGCCCAAACCCTCTAACAATGCCACTGCCTTTCAGAGCAAAACCAGCTACCAGAATTTCTGCCCATTTCATCACTGACCTCTGTCAAACCTCTGCAGAAGAGAAACACGAAAAAGGAGGAAAAATCATGTGCCCACTCTCCAAACAGAGTGTTCCCTTCATCAAATTGGCCAGCAACAATACAACAATTTTCTCTAATTTCCTGCCTGCTCTCAAGTTCAAGTGGTCGGGTCTAAAGCCTTTAAATTTTTTTTTAGTATTTCCTCTGCATGTCTAAGACTAAACATACCATATATAAAACAAACTTTTAGGATTCAAAGCTGAAGCTAATATTTGGCTGTGATTAAGAAAACAAATATTTTCTGAATGACCTGATATAGTAATACTCCCAAGTGAACCTTTAATTAAAAAATCTGAAATGTCTTCTTGTAATTTTTTCCCCCCATCTAACAGTGAACATTCAGTGACCAGTTCTTTGCTACAATAAAATTAACACTCTCCAGAAACAGAACAATTTTGCTCCTGCCAGCATTCTCACCAGCCTGAGGTGTTCTGTGACACGGAAACCACGTGTTGCTCCCACCTGAATGCTACACTGAGTACCACAGGCATTTTAGAAAAGGCAGAAAAGGAACTAAATTAAAGACATCTCCAATTTGAAAACTTGTCTTTTTCCACTCAGACAAAAGGAAAGAAGTAGGTAGGGAGGAAATCCAGTGTTGAGAAATGAGGATAAGCAATACCACAACTGCAGTCACATCTAAACTTCTAACAGACTTTATTTTTGGATATGTAGTCCAATATTTTACAGCTTATTCCACTCAGAAAAGCGAGAAAAAGAAGAAACTGAAGGGAAAAAAACCCCACGAAAATTGCAGAGAAGCCCCTATATAATTTTCTCCTGTAGCTTTGTGCTCAGGTAATGAGGTGCGATGACACCACGGTGGTTTTCTGCATGTCACACTTGCCAAGCAACACGTTGTTCCTCTAATGGCTAATGTGCCTGTGTCCCTAAACAAAGTGTGACACTCCTTGCAGAAATACACATTTTCTTGGAATTGAGCCATTTTGCTGTCTCTCAGCCTTACAAGCTGTATCATTAGTTATTTTCAAGGCCACAGGATTTAGAGATTTAGGTAACTTGGAGAACCTTGGACTCGGGATGACGAGTATTGCAGGGAATCGCCCTCGGTGCCATTCTCCCCTCAGTAAGCAATACCCATAAAAGTTCTATTTCATGACATCTCTAGCACACATTCCCTCCAGTAAGCTGGAAGATCGAAATCGTCCTAAATACCCAATTCTTGGCCAAAAAAATCATTATATTCTGCCTCAAAGTTAAATGCAGTAAAAATATGATATGAAGACGTTGTGAACATTTATGAATGTGTCATCAGCTACAGACACCAGAGGCGCTTGGACTTTGGATGAGCTAAACCCAGAGCTGAGAAGGCTCTGAAGGCAATCCTGCTGCTGTCTGAAATGATGCTACACAATCAGGCTGCCTATGCAAATTAGCCCGTCCTAATTGGCAGCAGCCGAGCTTAACTTCTAATGAGCCGATCCAATTGTAAAAGGGAATGTCCACTGGGATTGAACACTGGAGCTAACAGTGTTTGGAGTTTGGGTGGCTTGTTTGCCTCCCCCTGCCCAGAGGGATTTACAGTGGCCTTGAAGTAAAAACCATCAGCTCCATTTGCCTACAAGTTACTTTGTCGTTAACCTCGATTTTACAAATGCTTTATTTGAACATTTCTGAATTCTGATTTACACACACATCAAAGAGAACAGCCACATGGGAGCACTTAATAATTATATTTTGTAAAATATACTAATGCCCTTCTCAAGAATCACTTGTTCTTACACCCGAATTGACCATCCTCGTTCACGATCTTTCTCATTTTCTCTGACATGTTTTAAGGAAAGCAGCAGAATTTCTGCCCTCTGTGCAACAGCCCACAGTGTAGCCTAGAGCACATGGCTTCTGTACCCAGCGAACGGAGCAATTATTAACATTTGGGGCAACTTTGGCCTCTTCACCTGTGCTGACCAGCAGTTATCAATACTTAGCTCAGGGTGGGATCAGCCCTCAGCGAAAAATTACACCTGGTTTGTCAAAGTGTCCCAAAATAGGACCATTATATGTAACAAAAAGGCTTTTTATATGTGTATTTATATTTGTACCTATGCTCTCTATAAATATATAAATGAATAGACATATAAAAATTAGACTGATAGAAACAGCGCAGAATTTTGATCCTATCCATTTCGGCACAACCCTGCACCAAAGTCTTCGCAAATAAATCCACAAATCCAACACAACAGTGGTTACACTGGACCCAAGACAAGGGTCTACCAAGGACCCAAATCACCGCCCGTATCACCAGCCACATAAGAGAGGATGAACTGGGTATGCCAATAAAGGCACCTCTCCCCTGAACACCATTCCATTAGCAGGGGGAAAGCATTTCTAAAGGCCACAACCTCGTGGTGATTTGGCAGCAGCAAAATGTGCCGGCAGTCAAAGCAGTGACAGCTCATCAGTGGGAACGTTTAGCCGTAACCACATCTTGAGGCCACCTAACTTTGATTTCTCAAATCTTTCCACCAACTACTATTTTCAGGCCTCCCCAGGCCCCAAAATGAACCTGTTTTTCCCACGTGCTTCCCCCACCAGGGGGGAGGATTGTGCAATCTGCCGGGTGGCACTGCATCAACCCAAGTAACGTTGTCTACGTGGCACTTGTAAGCTGAACAGCGTAACGAGCCATCCATCCTTTGGGGAAGGAATTTCACAGTCAACAGCTCCGTTCGTTACGAATGTTTGTTTTCTGAGGCTAAGAATTTGGACTCGTGGAAAATTCAGATTGACTGGTCCCTGGAAGAGAAAAATGTCTCATGCAACGCTGCTAAATGGACCGTGGGTATGGGTAGAAACATCTGTTACTTGAGCAACTCGGGCTTTATTTTCCTTTCGGCGCGGTGATACGAAGCACCAAAGAGAAACGACATCTGGCACAGAATTTCGTTGTCAGCGAGACCTTTTGTGACTTGCAAATGCACTTCAACTGGGAACGCAGAAAACAAAGCTAACAAGTATTTTCTGGAGTGGAAGCACTGAGAGGAAAATAGATGACAATATAGATATTATTGCTTTCTTTTCCTCTTTTTCTCCTTTAAAAAGAAGAATGTCTTTCTCATGCTCCAAATGTGAACTCTAAAATATTCTGAAAATCAAAACATTCCTGGTGAATTTGTTTGTGGAAGTAGAATAGGCAAACGTCAAGTGACAGCTGGCACCTGAAATTTTGTAGAAAATACCAATACTATCAGTCTTCTATATTGTTACTGACCAGATGGTTATTTACAGGCCTTTTGACCTCAATTTCTTTTAAACTGGGAGTAGTAGAGTTGAACAGAACAGAAGATAAGGGTAACTATTTTTAAAGAACTGCAATGTAAAACCAGAGCATTATTTTCTTCCAGACTGACATCAACTTCAATACAAACCAAAGGCAAATTGTCTGGCAGGAAATGAGACCATTTCAGCTGCTGATTCCAACTTTTCCTTCACATTTTTTATTTCCCTAGGTAGAATATATCTACGGTATAAATCATCACCAAATTTTGCTAGAAATTACCCCAGAGAGCACTCAGTCTATATAGAGAAGTAAAAGATTTATCTTGATATCATTTTCAATCCACATGGAAGTGATATTGTTTAAATGCAACTTCTGTTAGAGGTTTCAAATCACCTACATGTAATAGATATTCAAATAACAGAAGGCAACTATGTTTTCTCATCTAACAAAGGCAGTGTGGAGGTTATAATCCTTCTGAACTCACTTTTTCAGACCCACTCAAAGCCTGGCGCTTTTAAACAAGGAGAAAAAATTAGTTCAAAATGGATTGTAACAAAGCTAGATAGTAAAATCTGACTGGATAGCTTATCTTTTTGAGCAAGAAAGGAAAAAACTGGTCCTAAACACACATTGCCACTACAATTACAAATATGAACACCTACACAGCTACAGCTCCATCAAGACCACATACATTTTTACTCGAAGGAGATGTATCTTATGACATTTCACCTTTTCTTCTGAAGAATTCCAGACATCACCGTATCCCCTACAGCCTTATCCCAGAGCCTTTTCAGTTTTGTCTGCAACGGTACTTTGCTATTTGTTCTATAAATGCAGCAGAGAAGACCTGTCTGCTTCCAGCTCCCTGCAGATGTTACTCTGGATGATCATACTCTTCAAAAAGCTGATGTTCATCATTCATACTGATCACACCCGTCCTAAAAGAGGCCAAACCCCTCATTTCTGCTTTGTTCTGAGGAAGGAGGGGCTGAAACTGTCTCAAGGGTTTCTTACATCATATCATAGAATGGTTTTGGGTTGGAAAGGACTTTAAAGGGGGAGCTTCCAACCCCCCATCTTCCACTAGACCAGGTCGCTCAGAGCCCCATTCAACCCTACCTTGAATACTTCCAGGGATGCGGCATCCACAGTTGCTCTGGACAATCTGTTCCCGTGCCTTATCACTCTCACCAACAAAGAGTTCTTCCTGATATCTAATCCAAACCTTCCCTCCTTCAGCTAAAAGCCGTTCCCCCTTGCCCTATCACTGCGTGCTTTTGTAAAAAGTCCCTCTCCGTCTTTCCTGTTCGGTTGAAAGAATTTAGTACGAAGCCCTTTTGAGATGTAGAGAAATGAAAGCTTGATGGATGAAGGCATCAGTGCTGGGCCTCCTGGGCTCTGCACACGTCCACGTGCACCTCTGTAGGTCACGCACACTCGTGTTTTCTGTTTGAAAGCGACAGCGTACAGGAGTATCCAAAGGGCGTGAGTAATTCCTGTGGCGTTCATCTCCTACAACCTGTTGGACGAGCAGGAATAGATGGATGTGGGAGAAGTTACCCGGTATTTCACTCACAGAAGTAACACACATCCACTGAAACAACCCGGGACTCTGCTTTATGGTGGTTTCGTTCCCTACGCTGTCAGTGAGAAAGAAGGTACTCCATCTGACATGCCATAAAGAAGAGGACACAATGTGAAGAAATAACGCCCTGTGTGGCCTCCAAATAGGTGCCCCTCAAAAGTTTGTCAGCATTGCAAAAACCCTCCATGCAGAATAAGTAGAGGGCATGGAATCACAGGGAGATATGGATAAAACAAGGGAAATTTGTCCACATGACAAGCAACGAAACCAACCTCCTGAGACAGAAAGGATAGACATGAAAGAAACACAGCAACAAAGAAAAAGAAAAGCACAATATAAGGCCACAAATTCTTGCTCCCCCATAAAAGTGCTGTAGCTAACTTTATCATGTTTACATGGCACGCTGGCTGGAGCTGAAAGGAAGCATTCACTGTACTATATATAGTTGGCAAGAAAAAGGGTTCTCTCCAAAGCTTCTGGGAGCATGTGTTTCCCTGAATGCATGGAATAAAAGTAGTGATTTGTACCATTAGAATATATATTCTTTTAAAATGTGCCTGCGTGGCTCAATCAGATTTCTTCATTTAAAAACATAATGCAGTGTAATTTTATTCAACTTTTTAGAAGTGAAATACAACCCATGAATAACCCCTTTCAAATCTCTGCCATGAGAGCAAGTTCTCCAAATGTTATTCTGAAGCACCAGATAATGACTCCCAGCATCTAAACCCCAAACCACTTGTGAAAATTCAGCCTTTCAAAGTGCTCTAACTCTATTACTTCCAGCTGCTTGCATCTGCCCAAATGTACCAAATCGCACATACAAAGCCTGTAAATCAAAGGAGGAAAGTGGTGGAAAACGAGAGTAACAGAACCCCAAAAGACACGGACCAAAAAATAATTTGCTGCTATTAGGGTCTACCGAATTGGACGTATTTTCAAAAACACCACCGGCACTGAAGTTCCTAGACAGCTCTTCCCACAAAAGAGGCCGCTTCAATCTTCAACGTGCCTGATACTTCAAAGTAATTGCCCCTCTAAAACCTGCCCATTCCCACAGTCAAGAACGATTCTCTGAGAAATCTCACAGTAAACATATATCCTTGCGTGCGACATTTCAAATATCTTTACATACGGAGCGAGTAGCGTAAGGAACCCGGAACTTTCTTTGACACTGCAAAGGCAATATGCTTTATAAAAGAACCTAAAATACTTACAGAGCCAGTTCCAGCAATCTGCAGGCTCCCCATCAGATTCAAAGGGCCCAGTAAAAATTAACATCGGTTTTTGGTAACTTTGAAGAAAAATAGATTAACAAATGGGTGCAAGTTCTGATGCCTCAGGATTTTAAGTATCACACAACAGACTGGCAAATGCTCGTGAATCTGTTAAAACATTTAACAAAGGGTTTTTTAAAATGTTACAGCACTCGGTTTCTTTTCTTTAAAAGCCTTAGAATTTTAGCCTTCCTGCTTATTTGGAACACAAGAAATGGGGATGGCAGTATTTCTTCACTCCTTTTCATTTGATTTCTTTTAAATGACTATGTGGTTGAGACAAAGCTCATATGCAAATGCAACCACTAATCAGGCCACCAGAACTGGACTCTTTACATTTCCTTCTAAAACATTTGTCTGTCCATCACCAGAGCTAAAAGTCACTCGCTCTGTGTGGTAATAACAGCTGTATCCTCATCCTTGGCCCCTGGAGGACAACCTCATTCACACATCAGGGTTCAACATTCCTCTCCCTACCACCGAACCAGGCAGTCCTTTTTGGACATCATCTCAGTTTTTCAGTGAAGCTTCATCTTGGACTTTCCTCCAAGGCAAACCTCAAATACAGTAAAATGCAAGGCTAGAAGGAGCTTTTTAAGATAAGTATGTCATAGGTCTAATTTAAAAAAAAAATCTTAATTGTACCATTTATTAACCCAAATGAATTAGTTATTTTAATTATGTAACTGTCATCAGGTGGCAGGCATGCATGTCCATTATCTAGATAAATCATATACACGGCCTAGTTTTCCTTGTACCTTTAATTTCCCCGTATTTTGCCAAATCTGGCACAACGCTTTGAAGTACAGCTAAACGCAGGAAATACACCCCCAGTTTCACAGAAACCAGCAAATTCACTATAAAACTCAACGGGAATGAGATTTCAGTTTAAGGACAGGCCTTGAACCGAGCACCACGGAGACTTTTAAGACTAAATTAAACTGAAAACAAAACAGAATATGCTCCAAATGACCGACCTCCTTTTAAAATACACCGCCAGACTTTGGCAGACCTCACTGCTGCAGCTCCTGTGCCTCTGTACACAGGATGTACATGAGCACAGCACCCCTTTCAGATGCTCAGCCCAGTTAGAAACAGGATCATTTCGCTCACAGAAGGCGATTGGTGAGGAGCTTTTATGGTGGGATCTGTAATAAAAAAATGAGTGTCTCACCCAGGCAGACTCGACAGTAAAAGCAAAGTGATCTAGGCTAAGAGGTGAAAAGAAAGTTCCCAAGACAGACAAATGGAGTAGCCAATATGACAGATTTTCACTAGAAACTCTGAGAGAAATGGTGATGCAAAAACTGACTTGCAGAATTATTCCACAGAAGTAGGCGTGGTCCACAATGCTCTGTTCTTATTAGAGGGAAGGAAAAATATTTTCAGCGATCATTGACTGCCAGAAAATGGAGAGATCAGTTTTCATGCTCATAGAAATATTCAGAAGGGAGGTACCAGGAAAGCTGAAATGGTTGAGAGATGACTTGAATGCTAAAATTGTTGGAAAAGCAAGGTCTTCTCCAGGACTTGGCTAAGAAAGCATGTGTTAGGATGAGAGTTCCTGGGAGTGTGCCAACAAAGAAAGGGATTCCTCAAAGATATAACAATTCAAACTACTGTTCAAGTGTTCAGGGCCAGGCTGGATGGAGCGCTGAGCAACGCGGTCCAGCAGAAGGTGTCCCTGCTCGTGGCAGGGGGGTTGGAACAAGATGGTCTATAAGGTCCCTTCTGACCCAAACCATTCTGTGATTCTACAATTAAACCATTTTACCTAATAGAGAACTCAAAAGAACTATGTCTGTGTGCAATCAACACCAGGTTAAATAACTAAATCAGCACTCAACTGGTTTTGAAAAAAAGTTGACATATTTAAGCTTAAGCATTTTTTTCCTCTTCAAAGGTGCACTTCATCTTGTCAGGTTGCATCTTACCCTTGCTAACATTCAAAAAACAGATAAGTCCTGTCTAAAAGAAAAAAGACAAATGGCATCAAACGAAGCCTGAAATGTCAACGTGAAACACAAAATCTACTTCTCCTTCACACAACTTTGACCATGTCAGCATTTGCAAAACTTGCTGTTCCAAATAAAAAAAACAAATAGGGAGGACTGGAGAGCCACAAGATAGCCAGCTAAATTCCTTCTCTTGCAATCTGCTTCTCTGCTCCAGATCTCAGGCTTCAAGTGTCTACGTGGGCAACATAAACAAGCTCCGACAGGGAGGGAAAAGCCCACACTGCACTGCAGGGTGTGATAAGAAAACGTTCTTTATTTAGCTTCAAATATAAGGCAGATAAATATTTACGAGATGAACTCAGCACAGTTAGCATAAGACTGGTGGAAATTTTGCAAATTTAAAGTTACAGTCGTCAATCTGGACATGGAATTCCTGAAGTGGAGGTGAATTAAGAGCATCTTCTCACTCTTCATTAGCAGATTCCAGTGTGTGTTTATGGCACAGTTGCTTTAAGTTTTGGATTCGTGCTAAGAGTTAAACAACTGCTTTAGTCAGACTTTATTCAGCCTCTAAAATCCTTTTCAACCATATACATATGCAGCCAAACATCTAATTATATTTTGCCACACAAAGTAGAATGAAATAAACACTCGCTTTAAATGTCATTATCTTAATTATGGTAATGGCTTCAGGAGAAACCCACGGAATTATGGCTGATGATATTAGTCTGCTTAGTCTTAGAAAATAATACACACCCAACAGCTACATCAATCTAATAATGACGACAAACAGCAGAGCAGAAAGGTAACTATGGCTGAAACCACCCTCACAATTTAGGGATGCTGCTGAAATCAGTGGATAAAGGAGGATAAGGATGCCCTGTTTTCAAAGGAATTAGAGTTCAGCCCAGCTTTTCAAGTTAAGCCGAGGGAAGAGTTCTCACTTTTATCATGATAACACCAATGCTGGTTTCCCTGCTCGTAACATCCTCCTGCCTGACTGGGATAGCTCGTTAGGGAGCAAAGCAGATTCCAGGGGAACAGAAGTCCAGAAATGTTTTCCAGCCTGTACATGACAGGCTGCACTCCACCATGAAAGATGATGGAGCAGCAAACAAAAACAGGAGAGGCAGGAGATGAAAAGATTTGGCACAGTGAGAAACATAAAGGATGTAAGACTAGGGGAAAGAGAAGGGAAAAAGAGATTTAGGAATACCTTTACTCTGTGTTGATGCTGTTGCTTTGCCCCTAATCTAGTGCCATCGTGCTGTGCCTCTGGCAAATGTCCCCTTGGCATAACAAAGCATGAACACCACCAATGATGCAACCACACCTCACGTGTTTTAGACTCCAGTTTAACACTTGATTTCTTTCCTTGTAAGAACCACGACAGAACAGGCCACAGAAATAGGTCTTAAATTAATTTCAGTTCACTTTAAATTCATGATGGTTTCTCTGCTGCAGTGATACAGGACCCCCTGGCTGTGTACTGTGCACCAGCAAGAGACATGCAGTGGCCAGTAGGGCATGTTGTCCCACACCCACTGAGTAAATCTGATTTCCTCAGGATGCCTCAGAGCAATTGCACAGTTGATGCAAAACTCCCTTGAGCGTGCGCTGTTATTGGGAATTAACAAAAAGATGCAGATGTGGCTCTTCCCAGTAAATGGAAAAGACCTTTGATCATAGTGTACAAATGGATGGCACTGTTGTCACATTCCAGAGAAAGACATCATGCCACACAGCTTTCTGAATCCGAGAGAATCCCCACCTCCCTGTGAACACCTGGATTTTGGTGTCACCTGCAACTGCTAAATGCCTGCTTAGCATTAAAAGGGCATAATAGCTGCTAAATAAACCTAAAAATTAGCGGGGTGGGGGGTGTTTGTTTATGCAATGATGAATATCCCCCAAAACCACGATTTTTTTCTCTCTCTTGCTTCCAAGGACTTACAGTGAAATGCAGAGAGCAGACCAGACTGCGCCTCGTATCGTCAGTGATGGGATTTGACACTTCCAGCAGCAAACCTCAGCCCGAAGAACAGCTGTTTATCTACGAGGTGTGTCTTCTGCATTTCCAGTGTGGTGCACTCCGGCAAAGCATAAGGAGATACAGCCTTCTCACCACCTGGGAACCTCCCCCTCCCGGTGCCATTTAAAAAACAGGTTACACAACACGGGTGGCTGAGGGCAAAGACCTGAAAATAATGCACGGGGAGAAACCCCTTCCAGTTATCAACAGCCTGTCTGGCCCCGCCGACAGGTCTCTCTGCGGTACGTCAGAGGTCACCGGAATGGGCAAGGCTCACTTAAGAAATATCGTGTGAACACACTAAAAAAAAAATAAAAATAATATAGCCCTGAATTTTACAGCCTCGTTGTAAGAGCCAACAGATGGATGCAGGGAGATGTCAGCTACTTCACGGGTATTATGCCAAAGGATATTTTAAGGAAGGACTTCGAGGGTTTAGCAAATTTTAACAAATGTTTTCAGGGAGAACAAGGGGAATAATTTGCAGGGCGCACAAAAGAGCTTAGCTCCGAATATAACTGAGAGGATGGCCCAGCTGAGGAAGTGACTTCTCAGCATGGAATCATATGGATTCATAAGGAAAAAAGGCCACGGAAGGGAATACATCCATCTGTTATGCTAAAAAACAAAGCAGTACAAAGCAAAATAACAAAAAAAGGAGTAAGATGGCCAAGGCAAGAGATAAGCATATGACCTTTACAGTAGCATCCCAAACAGATAAGAAGTGGCCACAATTGAATTTGTGAGATCCAGAATAAAGACTAAAGTTAGCTGGAAACAAAATGTGAGATGGGGTTGGAGTGGAGTCTCAGCTCTGTGGCCAGCTGAGGGACAGCAATTTAGGCTGCAGTGACCAGTGAAGGAGACAGAGGGAACTGCTTTGGGAAATGTGACTGCTTAGGAGCTGAGGCAAAGACTGTGCTTGGGTAAGAATGCTCACTGTGGGTTCTGGAGTATGTGATTTAAACAGGTTTCTGAGTCACAGACAGAAATCACCCAACCCCAAAACAGCAGAAAACTGCTGCTCCCTCTCCCTCAAAAACTAAGAGGGCTGCCAGCACTGCTGCAGCTTTGTGACCAGACAGAATTTTAATGCTTCATGGCTGGGAGGAATGGTTTCCTGAGAGAAACTCCCTGAACCCACTAAGCCTT
The DNA here is from genome assembly GCA_013396735.1 of Grallaria varia. Taxonomy (NCBI): domain Eukaryota; kingdom Metazoa; phylum Chordata; class Aves; order Passeriformes; family Formicariidae; genus Grallaria; species Grallaria varia. The sequence continues at coordinate 1,681,635 of VWZG01009477.1, forward strand.
GTGTGTTTCGAGCCTAAAGATGCACAAAGACTGGGAGGGGAGAGCAATATATTTTAGGCAATTAGACACGAGCTGACAGAGCTGTCGTTGCTCATTGACTGCCTTTGACAACATCTACGGCGCATGGCGCAGCTCCCTGTGGAACTCTTTCAGAAGCTCACGGTATTTAGTCTGCAGGCATTTTAATTAGAAATAAAAGTGGTATTTTCTTCAAACAGTCTGAGAACAGGGTGAATAACAACGATTCAGACAGCCCTAAAGCACTGGAGGAGAAGCTGATACAAGCCACGTGCGTAGCTAGAATTTCAGGAGAGTGAATGGAAAAATCAGGAATAAGCTACTAATGGCATGAGAAGGGGGTGTTGTTTGATTCATTCTCCAAAGAATCTGAATATCTTGTTTAGATCTGAGAAAAAAACCAGAGGAGTGAAGGAAAAAAAACTCAAAACATACGAAAAATCCCAAACCAAAAAAAAAAAAAAAAAAAAGCCCAAAATAACCCAAACCTGTTCCAGAACATGTCTAGAACAAAAAGTCCTGTCTGGCACATGTTCTGGTGTGTTATTGAACAGAAACACACTGTGCCCCACATGCCACTTGCAGACATGACCCTACTGGTAATTCTGGAGTAATTTTGCCATCCTGTGGAAGAGCTCTGAGAAATCAGCTTGGGGCACACATCCACCAGGAGGGGAGGATGGAGCCAACAGAGAAAGCTCTTGGTATTCAGCAAACGAGTTTTCTAAGCTGAGGATGAAACAAACCCTCATCTTCCTCCCACACCAATAACCACAGTCCAACACTGGGGTGTTTTCATACTGATTTGGAATTGAATTTCCATCTGGAATCAACTGCGTGTGCTGCAGGATGAACCAAAGGAGCCACAAAGGTTTCATAAATAGGGGATTTTCAACAAAGCCACAAGGCTGCATCTCCTTCAGTGGTTTAGGACTCCAAGACACAGCTTCTGACAAAGGTTTTTCATAGTTAGCTTTCATAACTTTACTTATTGAGAAAGTGGGGGCACATGGATAAGCCAAAGTCCAAGCAGACAAGAAGCTTTGCGGTAGACTAGAACCTAAATGAAAAAATGACCAGGCTTTCCCATAACGGGGCCCAGGTGTAAAATTTCTGCTGACTCCACTTCCAGCACGGCACAATGTTAATCTCTAGCAGAAAGGCACTGCAGTGAGGGATGTGGGCTGAGCAGCAGAACCGCAGGCACAGCAGAAATCTTTGGGATCGGTTTTTGTCTTAAGCCCAGCAGAGGTTCTGCTGCTTCAACAATTTTCAGTTCACCACTCTATGCCGTGTTTCCGAGCAGCACAAGCCTCAGGATTTTTCCTCTGGAGAAATCTTGCACAGATTGCTCCTACCAGTCCAGCCACAGGCTGAGCAATCTGTTCTGGGGTTTTGTTTTGTTTCTTTTTTCTTTCTTGGCTTTACTGCAATGAGCTCTTTAAAGGTACCCCAAGCTGTTTCCTTCTACCCCAGAAAAAAAAAAAAAAAGAAGAAAATTGTCCTGAAATTTTAAGTTCACCCTTTGAATTTTTATGCTTCCCACCAAGAACTACATGCTCTAAGCTGATGTTTAGCTAAGCAGAAATACAATAGCAAACATGGATTGCTACCAGCAATTTGAGCATTTATCATTTTTGACACAAGACCTTGCAGAGGTTACAGCCATACAGGAGTATAATTTTGATAATAAATTGCAAAGTGAATTTCTAAAAGCATCTCCTCCCCTGTTATAGACCCCAGGCATCTTAGCAGTTTTAGGAACTTGCACCAGGAATTTTCACGCAATCCAATGACAAGTGTGCTTAGTTCATGTATTTTCCCAGGTCTAGCAACACACATCTGGCAGCTTCTTGGTACTGCTGAGGTACAAAGAGGTTTGCCCTCCTGCAGCAGTCAAAATCACCTGCCCACTGCATGACACGGGATGCAGAGAACTTCCCATTCATTCCCGTAAGAGAGACACAAAAGGCTGTCAAAACTGCCTCTGAGACTTCTAGAAAAGAAGACTTCAAACTCAGTGCATCCCGTTTCCTAATGGACAATTGACACAACACTGATGAGAGAGGAAAGGATTTTGAACACCTTTGGTTCGTCCAAGTCTATACTAATTCCCCACTTTACAGACAAGAATGATTATTTCATTTAAAATCTCCAACAAATCTGAGAGTCAGAAAGGACCTGAGCCCTGCTGGCATCACTGCCCCACACACTGACCATGAACCTTCTCCTGTCTCTGAGGACCAAGCTCTTAACACACAGTCACAGAATCCTTTTTCATGCCCAATAAAATGCAAATTGTTTTTTTCCCAGGGATTACCTGCTCTTAAAAATTGCAAGGATGAAAAACAAGCTAGCAAGAGAACAAACATTTCTAAGTATAGACTGCTTGTTCCTAATCCCACATACCTTAGGACAACCTAACATCGATCTGTGCCAAATGTAGGGAGGAAGATGTTCTACTTCTGTTGACAATAAGCATGAACTGTTTTTCCACAGAACAGTTTGGGTTGGAAGGGGCCTTGAAGACCACCTACTTCCAAGCCCCTGCCATGGGCAGGGACACTGCCACCACACCAGGTTGCTCAAAGCCCTGGCCCTCCAGTTTTTAATGCAGAACCACGGGGCAAAAAAATAAAAAGGGGAGTTGCCTTGACTAAACTAGATTAACTTCAGAGAACATGCGCTCATCAGGCAATCTTCAAAGCCACAAATAACGCCCTTCTCTAATTCTTCATCTGTTTATTGACACCTCCAAGCATGCAGTTAAGCACTTTTCAAGCCATATGTTGTAAATGGGACATTACTTCACAAGACAAAATGTATTTCTTTCTCTCCTGTAAGAGGGAAGGGCCAGCGATCAACCATCATCCCAGAGCAGAAAGGTAAGTTATAAAGCTTATTTGTACAAAGAGGTTTTCTTGGTAGGACTTTTTTTGGGTGGCTTTTTATTATTTTTGTTCCCTCCTTGAGGCACAAAAATATATGCTTTTAATGGAAATGAAATGAAAGTGAACATGGATTTAATAATGAGAGAGAGAAGAGGGAGAAACATAATTCAAAACTCATTTATGCGATAGCCAAAACGTTCTGGAACACGTTTTATCTGCATTACAGAACTTCAAGCTGTACTAAGTTCCCCTATCCCTAACTCCAATTGTTAGCTCACTAAATATTTTCCCAGAAGGAACATGAATTAAACATTAAAGGAAAAATTCCGCTAAATACAGCCTAGAGAAAGCAGGTGCAGCTCTTAGAGAAGTGCCTGGCCCCCGTTCAACTCAATGGTGAAAATTACATCTCCACCATCCACGTTGTTGGCATTATAGTAAATTACAAGCGGATTCCACGAAACCCAAAAAGTTATGCTGATGTAAAAATACGATAAGAGAAAGGAGAGCTGGGAGTGGGCAAAGAATGATGAGAAAAAGTGAGTGAGCGTGGCGGAGGAACCTGATGTATATGAACAAACAAAACCAGTATGAGTTACAGGCCCCATTAATTTCTTTCCTGCCTATATTTACTTTTTATGCCCAGAGGGAATGCAACATAAAGGAGAATTCCTTGTTTCAGATTATGCTTCCACTATCCAACCCAAAATTTCCAGAACCAACACGAGTCTGGAGACCTCAGTAATTGGACCCATACATCACCACGGGTTGTCAAAACAAACTTCTCTCCTGCTTTGCGGAGCTGGTTGTTTCAGAAGCAGAGACCTAGCAAGGGACCGATACCAAACCGTGCCGAAGGCCCCCTGCGAGGCGCTAAGTGCCTCCAATGTCCATTAAACAAGTGCGAATTGAGAGCGGCCAGCAACTCACAAGAGATGCTAAAATGCTTTGCAAGGCCGAGATAGGGATGTGTCAGATCCAGAACCCTTTTTGTGTGTGTGTGTTTGGGTTTTTTTTGAGGTATTTTTGTTGTTGTTGTTAGTTCGTTTGGGGTTTTTTTTGTCCTTGTTAACAAGGTCTGCATGATGCCACTTTCACTGTTCCTCAGAGGCGAAGACAGCGCTGGAAATGTGCTTGTAACAGCACTTTGCCATCTCACATTCCCTCTGGTTTGGTTCTAGCTGGCGTGGTCCCCTTTGGGCACCACAGGGACACGGCAGCTGGAGCAGAGTTGGGAACCTCTGCTCTCCCCAGCGCCAGGATTTTGGCCTTTTAGGATGAGCTCAGGCACGTTCCTTGGCTCCCCAATTCCCGTGGGTGCCAAATGTCCCCTGCGACACACGCGCTGCTCCCTACACAAACTGCGGGTGGTGGTGACCTGCTCCCTCCATCCATCAGTTCCAGGCTGAGAGGAACTTCACTGGGACACATCTGGGTCACGTCCATCCTATTTACACAACAGCAAAGAGCACGGGGAAGGGGGATCTGCATTAAACCCCAGATTTCCAGGCACATCCAACAAGGGAGTAAGTTCCTCTTTGTGACACAGGACAACTTAAAGTCCTGGATGGTGGTTGTTACCAGTTCAAACATACAAACCATCAAACTCATTAATTTACTATAATCTGACGTTTAGAAACGCCTGGCTCTGATGGAGTAGGGGATTTTCCCAGGGAAATGCAGGAAACAGACACTGGCTGTGGTGGTAGATGGCATAATGCGGGGCACTTTCATCTTGTATTATCACAGCTTGTCACATTAACAGAAGTACTTATTTCAATTTCCATGGTTTGGAGCAGCCAAAGGGAAACGTGCAGCTGATCTAAACCCCTGGAAGCAGGCTGAGTAGCTTTAGAGCAGTCACAGTGTTTTCAAAAAGCAAGTACAAGTGTTTTCTGTGAACAGAAAAAACACTGTTGTGACATGACAGACCCGATCCTTAATTGCCTCTGTTGAGTACCCGAGCATTTGTCTGACATAACAAACATCAGGAATAAAGCAAAGAGGCGACCCTGTGAAACCAGGGGTAGGCACAGAAACTACTTCAGTGTGAATAAATGGACTCTGAACCATTTCTTGCCCACTGCTATTACAACAATAATTAGGCGTTTCCTGTAGGATGGTGTAATACACCAAACAAACACAGTAGCACAGCCAGGCTCACTGAAAGAAACAGCCCTTTAAAAACAGAAGTGACACAAGCCATTCCCTGAAAACACAGGAGGAGGAGAGAGAAGGAAGAAGGAAAAGAGAATGATCTCTCTTCAATTTGACACCTTATTTACATAAAGTTAGATCTAAGGAAAACGTAGGATGGGATGATTTCAGCATGTGATTCCAAATCATGAGCTGCCCGATGTAACGTGATGGGGCACGGAAAATGTCCCTTTCTAAAGCCTTGGTTCTAATTAATTGACTTCCATTTAGTGCTTGCTGACACAAAGCTTTGTTAAATCTTTCCCCCCTTCAAACATCTGTCAAGGAACAGAAATCCCCTCTTACGCTTTTGGTTCTCTAGAAACTATCTGATTCAGAACAGAAAATGGCAATTGGTGAGACAAGTGCAAAAATAACTGAGACCTGTGTGACCCCTGTTGGTATGAACGTCCCAAACCACAACCCAGCCATTAATAATGTAAACTGCAAGGTTTGGGAGGCCGAGAGCATCTCCTGGGACACATCCTGGTGTGCTGCCATGACCATTTCAGAGACGAGCACCACCAGGAACGTTTGGTTTTGGGAGGGGGTACGAGCACGAGGCTGCTTGAGATTGAGAGTGACGTCAGGCAAGTGGAGACTGGCAAAGAGAAAAGATGGTGCAAACACAGAGAGGCTGAACAGGATCTGATGGGAATGGGTTCATAATGCTTGTCTTAATACAAACACACTCCAGAAAAAGGGTTTGTTAAAACAAAGACATTGAACATTCATTGTAAGGCTGGAACTAGATGATCTATTATAGAATTATATCCTTTGATAACCAGGTTTTAAATAGCCAGAATGTAATTGCCTACAACACATCAACCCTGCTGGTCTACCTGTGATGCACTATTCAAAGTCCTAAGGTGCTTTGAAAATAACCTTTATCTAATAAAATCAACTCCCTGATTCTCTTTAAGTCAGAATTTGGCACCTGGCATCACACCTGTAAAGGTGATTACACCTGTAGAGGGACAGGGAGCCCTTGGAAAGGCAGGTGCAGCTCGGCAGCACCAGGAGCACAGCTCGGCTGTGTTACTCCTTTCTCCCCCACAGCTAAGAGGGGACAGTCACAGCTCTCTACACTCACATTATCAGAGTAAATTAAAGCTCTAGAGGGCAACCCAGCAGCCAGGTTCTGGCTAAGCAGGTGGAGACAGACAGATGATGGGGAAAAAAAGGCCCCGACCTTACTGCCTGATGTTCTCCATGAATCCAACGTAGGATGGGGAGAGTTCTGATAAATAAAATAAAATAAAAATGAGAGAGAGATCATCTAGCTGCATGGGCCTACAAAAAGGGAATTTTGCAGTCCCTTGAGCACTGGGAGCTGAAGAAACAGGCAGGATTGGCAGGAGTAAACACAGTGCAGGGCTGTGGAAGGGGAGGAGGTGTTCTGCAAACCTGGTGGTCGTACCTGTGGTTTTAAGGATAACTGTTAAGCAGCTGCCTAAACAGTGGCTCATATCCCCATCTCAGTCCTAAAGCAGCACAAGAAGGTAAACCCTCTCTCAGAGTCTGAAGAACCAATACAAATGAAAGCACAAACCTCCTTTGATTTATTTTTAATTACCATCAAAGCAGGCTACATATGGACGTGTGAAAATAAAATCCAGGTATGAGACACACTGAATGCAGGATGAATGTCTGGAAACCCCCCCACACCAAGTCTGTTTGTGGTAAGGGGCACAAGGAAAAAGCATTTTAAGCAATGCTGCCGTACCCAAGTCAATCAGAGACTGCATTTACTGTCACAAAGCAGGTGTCCTTGGCAGACATGAGTTATGACCACACGGCAACAAAACCAGCCACGGTTAAGAAGTTAATCCTGACCTAAGGAAGCCACTGACACCCTTCCCATGGAAGTCAACAGAGCTGGAGTCAGCCCACAGTCCCTGCTGCAAACAGCTTTTGAGCTCAGATTCTTAGCAATGGCAGAATAACAATGGTTAGAGAGTCAGACAAGTTAAACACAAAATACATCTACACAAACCATGGGATTCCAAACAGACTGAACTCGCAACTTTCAGAGGACTAGTATTTTATAAATATTCCAGGTGAGCCAAGCTTAATGGGTTTAATTTACCTCCTAAGCAAGGAAAGGTAAGTAAAGGATTATGATGATAGAAGAGATTTTCAATTCACTTCAGTTCTCCATGTGATAAGGTTAAAGAAAGAGTTCAATTACAGCGCAACATTCGAGTTAACACGGAGATAACAACGGGCAGGTACTTGTTACCTGATTAGCTGAACAAAAGAAAAATGAATATTTGCAAGGGGAAAAAAAAGGGTTTGGTAAAAAATAATTAATCTTGAATACCTATGCAAGTGTAGGTGACACTTGATAAGCTCAGGCATTAGAATTGCAGAAGCATTCTTTTAAGGAATTCACTTTGCTGCGATTTCTAGACTCACACATCCCCTATTCTCCCTTTCCTTAAAAGAAATGTGAGATTTTTCACAACGATCTGCTCGGTAATGAGAATTTAATGATTTAATATTATTTGTTTTTTTGAGAGCGCGCTGGTAAAGTGACAGGTAGCAGTGAACAGAACACAGAAAATAACTGATAAATTCTTTTGTATGTTTGTCAGCCTTGTCACTTTGATTAGTAGGAAATGAGAAAATGTAATTAATTCTCACAACCTATTCCTACATGTAAATGACACATCACCTGAGGGCAGACAAAGAAAGAATTTATCAGTGGTGTTCATATCTCTCTGATCATGCAAAAGGCAAATGCCTCTTTGCAGAACTGCCACGCAGCAGTGAAACAGAGTCATCTCTGCTATTTACCCCCAGAAACAGAAATACCTCTTACACAGAATTACACTGTTCCTAAGGAGTAGTAGTTTCATTTCTCAGATAAGTGCAGGAATGTGTCCCATTCTTCTGGCTATTTAAGGAAATGTACGTCACACGCAGACAAACCCATGGTTGACAAATATGGTTCTACAGGAAAGGGCATTTCTAGGAAAATATTTTACTCAAACTATTGTCTCTGCCCTTGTAAGCCTGACTGGGAGATAATACTGATCACGCAGTAGAATTCCAGCTTTTTAGCAGAGAGGAATGCTACAAACCCACCACAGTAGTCTACAATCTCCCAGTAAAGCTCCAGTACTTGGGTTCTTCAAAAGCTCAACATCTTTTCTCAGGCTTAAAACTTTTTACAGGTTTCCAGCATTCACTGACAACAGCCTTCCTCCGCCAAAAGCGGGACAGTAAAACTCCAGCGTCAGAGTCATCACCCAACACCTTTTTTAAAATAGCTATTTCAGAAGCTGCTGTTTCTGGGGGTAACGCCAAAGAGTGCAATTCCTGAGATGTATCAGAATTTTCCTACACTTTGGGTGTCAGAGCACTGCCTCGCAAAACTCAGGGATTCAAGAGTCTCTGACCACTTACCAGCCTTTAAAACCTCCACTTCTATGTGCTTCACAATCCTATTTGCTAAATTTTAGGATAGAACAATAAGGATAAAGTATCAGTCACATTTAGTGTTGACTCCCTTCATCAGCAATGGAAAACCAGCTAATAAAAAGAAGGTCACTTCTAATGGCTTGACTTTGCAGAAATCTCCTCAAGGGCAGCAGCCCTATACTGATGTAAAACACCTTCAATATTAAGGATCACTCCTGAATAAATACCCAGAAAGCCATTCCAGCTCAGGTGATATGATAATCAGCTGAAATTTATTTGATATTAGCTTCTCAGTTCTTGGGGCTGCTAAAGGTGCCCGTGACTGGATCTGCCGAGCTAACCCTGCACACGAAATTAACTGATAATTCCAAACATGGGGAGGATAGAGAGCTAATTGGAAAGTCCCCCAGCATTAAATAATTCCCATCTGTCTTCAAAAGCATAGTATCAATCACAGCGACTGCTGCACTGGCCTTCCCTTTCTGGCATTCTCCAAAGAGGAAATGGGAAAAGTACAGAACGTATAAATCATTTTGATATAAAAAGAAAGTGCTTAGGCAGCCATGTAATGAATCCCAAGCACTGTCATCTAGGTTAAAGGCCATGAAAAGTTTTGTAAGGTCTTGGGTATAAACAGCATAGAATAATGGAAAACTGGTTTACAGCTTCCCAGAGCAATATGAAACTCTATCTTAAGCAAACACACAAGCTAAAATATAAATAAACCTATAAACCAATAACCAAGGTAAGATAAGGACTAAGCTGTACGTCTTATTCTGAATCTTACCTTGGTTTTTACATTTTAGCAGCAAATATTGGATTGCCTCTCAGATTAGCCATTTGTGATTATTTCTGTAGTTTGAAAAATGCCTGGGTTGTTTTCAAACAGCCCTTCTGGCTTCCCTGCTTATTAGAAAGCAGCAACTCAAGCATTCAGTGGCACTTGGAATCCAAAAGGTGATGTTATCTCACACAGCACAGGACTGCAGGTTAGCATTAATCATGGAAGCCATACAGAACAATTATCAGATAAAGAATGAAACTGCTTGTGCCTTGTTCAGAACAAAAGCATGCTCCTCCCTGCTAATAAAACAAAATAAAACAAGAAACCAGGTAGGGCTGGTTTTAGAAATGAACAGATTTTCTCCATCCTACTCAACACATGCCATCCTGGATGACTTCTGAGTCACGTCAGCAAATGTTTGCTGTGGACTCCACAACGCGCCGTCTGTGTCTGCCATCGCATCCCCATTATTTGTGTTCGGGCTGTTTGTGCTCTCTACAGAACCAGCGCCTTTGAATGTGAACCCAGAGATGACAGATGCACTAAAATACACTTGCCCTTGAAGAAAAAAAAAAAAAAAAAAAAGTTTTGCTTGAGGCTTTTGTTAAGAAAAAGAGCTGATGCCAAATGAGGTTCTGAAGAGATTGGCAGATTCCAGGTCTGCAGCCTCCCTGCTATTCCTCCCCCCCAGGGACTGAAGAAATGGGCATCTTCATCAAGCGGGATCTATGGCAGGGGGCGTGGAATAGGTGGTCTTTATGGCCCCTTCCAACCAAACCCATGCTATGATAATGAGATACAGTCGTATATTTGCACCTACGATATCCTCAGTAATAACGGTTTGATACTTGCCAATAAAACTAAAATACAAGTTCGTGTAATAAAGCAATGTAAAAGAATATTTGTATGTTGGCTTTTCAGACCCCTGGAAGATTCCGTGGCCAAAGTGTGATGCAAACAATAGGCAACTTCAATAAGCACGAATATATTAAGGAGAGCATTTTAAATGATACAAGAATTTGACTTTACATAAAATTACCATGAGAGTAAGTCCTGATTAATTTTTTAAATTTCATATAACGACGGTGATTTCTAATATACTTTCCATTGAGCTGATAAATATTCATGTTACCTTAACGCTGTCACGCAGAGATGAGCGAACGTGACGTACAGCTCACCGAGATGCACAGCCTGAGCATTAAATGTGTGCGTTAGAGAAAGGGCATTCAACTATGACTGGATAACTCTCAGCTCCATTTCGTGTGGTTTAAGAAGAGATAGGCAAAGAGCCAAGGATATTTAATAACATTAACAAGGGCAACAAATTTTATTTCCGTTCTCTGCAACCTAGCAGCCAATTCCATATTTTAGAAGTTATAAAGATTCCTCTGTCTAAGCTGTGGACAGCAGCGGAGTGATAAAAAACCTGCAGATTACTCACATTAGTTTATAAAACTTACAGTTTTATCAGTCCTTCTGAAATTAAGAGATATTTTTATGTACCTACGATTGTCTCCTGATTCCTCCCTGTAGGATTTTCAGTGATTGATCTTTAGCAGATTCAAGTATAGTTTCATAGTATACTAAGTGGATTTCCCCAGCACTTCAGGAACTTCTTTCTCCTTTGTCAGACAAGTGAAAATAGAATTAAAGCATCTCTGCTATTGACACAATGTCTACATTCAAGTGGGACAATCTGATTCAGTTCTTAGGATACAAACCAAAATACCAGTAATGAGGGATTCAAAATTGAATTATATTGGAATCTTGGATTATCCTGAGTTAGATAGTAGTTGGGTAGACAGATCCCAAGCCCTGTGGGATAAATAATAAAGTCCCACCCTAAGTTAGGAAAGTCTCCAACTCCATGGTAAAAAGATTGACTGAAATAAATTTACTGTACAAGATCCCACTAGTCTAACATTTTTTCATGGATTAACAGTTCCACCGAAGGCATTAAGAAATTATCTGTGTTTTCACCTTCATTCCTAATAATTTAAGCTATCATAAAGGCCATATCACATGCTTCAGGTAATTTGATAAGAAGTCTATACCTGATCAGATAAAATCTGTACTTCTATTTGATGCAGCAATGCACATATCTAATATTTACAGGCATAAAATTGTGGTCTAAATTTAGTTCTAATTGTTATTCACAGTTTAAATCTAGTTCCAATTGTTATTTATCCAGGCAACGTTTTCCCTTGCTTTTCCTTATTTCTGCAGGATTTCACTGATAATTCCCACCCACATCATCAAAGATGATTCTGAGCTCCACCAAATGTTCACGTTAACACAAGTGTCCACACGGTCAGTCTCAGGGAAGGCTCAGCGCCAGGTAATCCTTCAATACAGGCCACAAAGATGCTCAAAGGATGGAGCATCTACACCGTGCAGAGAGGCTGTGAGAGCTGGGATTGTTCAGCCTGGAGAAGAGAAAGCTCCAGGGAAACCTCGTAACAGCCTTCCAGTACTTGATAAGGGGGCTTATCAAAACAGGGAGAGTGACTTTTGACATCATCGGATAGCCACAGGACAAGGGGGAATGGCTTTAACCTAAAAGAGGGGAGTTTTAGATTAGGGATTTAGACATTCTTTATGCAGAGGGTAGTGAGGCCCTGGTACAGGTTGCCCAGAGAAGCTGTGGTTGCCCCATCCCTGGAAGTGTCCAAGGCCAGGTTGGATGGGGCTCTGAGCAACCCAGTCTAGTGGAAGGTGTCCCTGCCCATGGCAGTGGGGCTGGAATTAGATGGACTTTAAACGGTTTCCAGCCCAAACCATTCCATGATCCCGTAACTATGGAGAGACAGGTCTGCACAGAATTCCTGCTCTAAACTCTCAGGCTGAGGGTCACTGAACTAAATGCATGTTAAGTACATGGAAGATACGAGTATTTAAGACTATTTTCAGTCAGGCTGCTTGAAAATTGACACACAGCATGCCTTTCAAAGGCATGGGCTAAAAATACTATATCTCGCTCAGAGGGGACTACCCAAAGAAAAAGCAATAACTTTTACTATTAAATAAAACCTCTAGTCTATAAAGCCTTTGTTATACCTTTCAAAATGTAATTTTTTCATGAGCGTGCTGCATCAGTAGCTACTCATTGTTGTGGTTCCTTTTACTTAGCTCAAAGTGGTACTGGCCTTCTCTGCCAGTATTAAAGGCAGCACAGTAATTGCTGTAGCTATCTAGGATAAACATGACAATTGTCCTCAATTTTCATTGCCTCTTACTTGCATTCACTTTTAAATTTGGCTTTTGATCACAGCATCGCTAAGTACCATTTTCACCACTGCTGGAAACTTAAAATTACTACGTTTTTCTTTTATTTTCATTCCAATTTCCACTATGAAATTTAAATTTTGAGACTGAGTGCTTTAAAAAGGAGCAGTCCCCATCCTGGAACCGCCAGATTGAGGTGAACAGAAGTGGTAATACACGTGCGGTTCAGGGATACATTTCAGGGCGTATGTGCTTTTGGGCTGTGATGGTTTCACTAAGTGGGGGCATTTGACTGGGCAGGAGAGAAAAAACAGACTTAGGACTGTCACAAGGTGAGTTATTTATCCCCTGATACTCAGGATCCCAGTAAAGAGACCAGGTGGAAGGAGACAAGTAGAAAGGCTTGTAAAGTCCCCTGGAGACAAGCTGAGCAATCGTCAGTCTTTACCTGCTCACGACAGTGCTGATGACAAATTGGAGACTGGAACTGGCTGGCTGTAGTTGTAGGGCCCAGTTTTTCCAGGAAAAGAGCTGTCTTTTACCCAAAGCAAGGAAGGTACCCATGTTCTTCTCATGACAAAGACAACAGAGGTTGGTCAGAGCGAGTAAGCGTCGTGTGCACGCACAGCTCAAGAGGAAGGGGGAAATCAAGGGGAAGAAGGCTTAGGGCAGCCAGGAGTCACATGTAAGAGGTAAAAGAGAGCCGAAGTAGATGTCTAACTCTTTCCTCAAGTACCAGAGAACTCAGTTTCCCTCTGTTATAGAGCACCTACAAAGGCCTTCCATGCTCTGCAGTGCACAAAGCTCATGCCAAGTGATGGCCGTGTAATATACAATCTAACCTGACATTTAATCCCACGTGAGAGGCTCGGATAAGCCTTCACCTGAGCCAAAGGTCCCCTAACATCTGGCTGCAGTCTGGCTGACATCGCGACCCACACAAACAAGAGCGGAGCTCATTTCATTTGGGTGATGGGGTCGCTGGCATTTGGCAAACGCTGCGTTAAGCGTTATTGATCATATGCAAGGAAAGCGAGGATGATGAAAAACACTTTGGCAACTTGACAAATGCTCTGCTTTTTTGAGTTGGAACCCTCATCCATATGTGACACCCACACGCACCAATACCTGAAGACAGGATGGCAATGGCTTTGTAAAGAACAATACCAATATTTTTGTCGGATCTTTTCTTTCTCAAAAACCATATTAAAGATACAAGAGAACCTGAAACTACAACTACTGTACTAAAATCCCTACTATACAGAGCCTTTCACACCATTTCTCATTTTATATGTATTACTTCAATTTAAAACTAACGTTTAAAATAGCCTGGAACAGGCAATCGGCACTCTGCATTTCAGTTGTCCAACTGAACGTGTTACCTGAAGAATGTCCTCCTACTTCTATTGCTCATCTTTGTACCAGCTCTGAGAAACAACCAGCCTTGTCAGTTTATTTTAAGATTTAGATGTTTGGAGTTAAATAAAGCTGGGTTTAGAAAGCGAGAGTGTTATGGAAGAAGTTTATAAACTATGTGTTGGCAATTATTAAACAAGCAATTTCTGTTGACTGTACTACTTCTGATAATAATCTGGAATACGGGAAAACCTCCTGAAACCATGAAAAGTCATGAAATTGTCATTGTGCCACAAATCCCCGTTCTCAATAAGTTTTTCAATTGCCAGCTTTGCCGAGTGGAAGATACATTATTTGTTCTCACAGCAGGATTAGAAAGCTATATCAAAACACTTATTATCTGTGGGGTTTCTTATCCACATTCTTTTACTGTGCCTTAAAACATCAGCTCATGCCAAATGGTTGTTGCTTAAAACGAAATTTCTGCGTGTCACAACAAGTTCAGGTCACTCATTGCTGGCTGCAAACTCAGATCCTGTTTCTGTAAACCCACAGATGAACTGAAAATACTGAGATTAATCAGAACTATTAAAAATAACCTTGGAAATGATGAGGGGCATTCACCAATTCATGAGTCTTCATTGGTTTGGGATCTACAAGGGAAGAACAACCTAAGATTCCTTTTGCACGTGCAGTGCTTTAAAGACTGGTGTGGTTTACATACAGCTGAGAACTGCACAGATTTCAAAGCACCGCTCGATGCTGATGTGGTCATCAAATCTGAACCCTCTTACAGTTGCACAGACAGCCAGAAAGATTTTTAAATTTTGTCATGTATCACCATTGAAAAAGATTAGAAGCTTCACATGAGTTTTAGTGCAAAGAACGTGATTATGGGGATACTTTTAAGTTGAAAATGCACTAGCATGCCAAAAATTCTCAAAATAACACAAAATCACAAAGGTTGGAAAAGACCTCCAAGATGGTCAAGTCCAACCGTTAACAAACAGCTGAAGAGGCACGGCTATTTCAGTAAACCCGATGGGAGGAAAGGGAGAAGGTTTTCTTCTCTGCTTCATTGAGAGCAAGTCGCACATTTGTTCCTCCACTTGACTGCTGACACCACGGAGAGAGTGTTAAGAGAGGGACAGCACCCGTGAAGTGCTTTCTATCAACAAAGGAGAAACAGCAGAAACGTCCTGAAGAAAAATGCTTTTTTTTTCTTCTCGGGGATGAAGACGGTGACAGAACTAGCACAGCTTAGCTCGGCAGCTTCAGGAGTCCTGCTGCCACAAAAATCAGGGCACAAATCAATCTTGGGAACGACGGGACGGAAGTCCCATCAGGGCATGTATTTAACAGCAGCTGTAAAGATCAGAGCTGCTCTTTCTAACACAGAGAAGATTAAAACAAACCTGCACCATCAATCTGCCCGGAGAGACCCTACGCGAGGGAACCGGGTGGTGCTGCCCCACTGCATGGGACGATGGTAACGTGCAAAGACAAGCTGGACAGAAGTATTTTAAAATAAAATAAAAAGGCCAATTGCTTCATCTTATATAGATACAGCGATGAGGAACACCAGGCTAATTCCACAAGGAACTCCAGCTTCTTGGTGCTGCCCTGGCAGCCTTTTCCTGCAGGAAGGGCCGATGGACCCTCATGCCCTGGCACTGGGATGCAGGACATTCCAGTGCAGCTCCCAAATCCCACCCCGAGCTCCCTGAAACTGTCACAGATGTAGCAGGACAAAAAAGAAGTCGTGCCTTTCCTCATCCTGTTCCTTTCCTTTTTTAAAACTGGAACCTCCAGGACAGGGTTTATGCTCTCGACAGCGCCTGTGCAATATATGATGCTCTTGGTAGTGAGTGCAGGTACTACTGTAAACCAAATAATAAGAAATTACATAAATGTACCCTTAGAAATTCTACAGCCTGGCTTCTTGATTTGGTCCTGAGGATTCAAAATCCATTACAAAAGTTCCTCTTCTTTTGCCTTGCAAGCACCCATTTAACAGTAGTCACAATCTATTTTTAACAGTAAAAATAGACTAGAAAAAAATTGCCATGGATTCAACTGAAACCCATGTTTTAATATGAATCATACATTTTCTAATCCCCCCCACATTAAATTATTCTCTGGATAACGGATCAGATAGTCTTTTATTAGCATATTTCATTTCTAAGCCTTTCAATACATAGAAATAATATTTTTTAGCAAAAGACAGCTCTTAGACAATGAAAAGATATTAAATTGTAGATTTAAAAATTCCCTTTCTACTGAAAGTCCACATATATATTGAGAGGGTAACAGAACAATTGTGCTACCTCAAGATTCATTAACTGCTGATCTCACTCACAGGCAGGCAAGAGAGAAAACGAGGAAGGGAACCTTTTGAATATTTCATTAACTCTGATATTCAATTATTATAACAATGCCACTCAGGAGGGCTTGCACTGAATTTCTGTTAGAGATGAGGATTTTAAGAAAATGATAACTGACCAATTTGAAGACTCACAAAATTGGTTTGGGGTTTCATTAATAACATATATTACTCATCCTCCTTTCAGAAACCAGGGAAAAAAATGTTTGTGTTGCATTAAAATCTGTAAAATTTGGAGCAAGGTCACTTCAAAACAAAACGGGAAGCGTCCCTATTTTTACACAAATAACGACAGATGTATATACAATTTCTGTAGTTTTCCATAATGGAACTTATACAAAAAAAGGACTAATTTTTTCTTTTTTTCCTTTCTTCAACCTCACCAGAGCCTACTTAGATGATACAGTGGCTTTTTTCATATGGTTCCTATTTTTCATATTATTATATTTCTTCTCAAAATTTCTGACATTCTCAACTGTTATCCTGTAGATTTTGGTAGCTGGCAGCAAGTCTTTTAATTATTAACAGGCTCATTTTTAATTTTCATTAACTAGACATCTACAGTATAAGCAGGTTCCATGACATGCTTGCCATGTCATTAAAAGCCCTTGGCAGAAAGCATCTTTAAATGGCACTCGTACAGTGAGGCAGCGTTGTTTCCCCCTGCTCTACTTCCCACCCTCCTCAGATATCTAGAACTTTAAAGGAAAAAAATTGTCGGTTTAACGCCTTCCCATTAAGCTAATTAAAAGAACTGTTAATGAATGTGAATTAGTAATAACAGCTAAACAACAGACCCAAAAGAAGGAGAAATTCTGTATCTCAGCTGATGGAAAACCGCTTGTGAGTCAGAGGCACAGAAACTGAGTTGGAAAAAATTTACACTTTCGTTTCTGCAAGCGAGTGAATACCAGTAAGGGGTTCCCAAAGCATGTAAATGCCCCATATCCACTGCAATTCCCAACTGTTTGGCACAGGACTTTGAGCAACCTGGTCTAGTGGAAGGTGCCCTGTCCACGGCAGGGGGGCTGGAACTGGATGATCTTTAAGGGCCCTCCCAACTCAAGCCACTCAATGATGCTATGAATACTCTATAGCTTGTCACATTTACATGTCCACAGTTGTACTCAAGAGTTTAACGTGCAGAGGAGAGAAGACAGGAGGGTGGTGCTCTCCACATTAATCTTTACATCTCAAACACTAATTATTTTGCAGTCTCGCATCACACCTTTGATAAAACGATCAGATGTCACAGCCACGAGTGCAGGTTATCCAATTACACACAGAGCACATCTCTGTCTACTTTGAAAAAACCCCACAGTTAATGCACATATTTCACTTGCTGAAAATCAATTTCATTGACTTCAACAATAATCCCTAAACCCTAAGCAGACAAAACCAGCCCAAGACAATGCTTCTATCTGCAGCTGACAATTACATGCCATTACTGCCCTCTGGAAAAAATTCCCCCAAATCCCATGCTGAAACTCGTGGAAGACACAGTTATGTTCAGCAGAAGTGAAAACCCACGTATGAAAAATGTGTCTCTCTCTCCTGCACACAGCTCCAGCTTGAGCCCAGGCTGCCAGTTGTGAAATTACTGCTAGCTCTTAAAAGGGTTTATTCCAACATCCAGGATTTCTGGTAATACTTTTGAAGTCTGTCCAAAAAAAACCCATCTCAAACCAAAAAAACAACCCCAAGCACAGGTGACTTCAGATGCTCAGACAGCAAGGTCTTAAGCTCTCCATTTGTAAAACTAAGATGACAAGACCCGTGTCACCTGCCAGGGCTGCCAGAAATTCCTTGGCTAATATTTGTGAAGGGCCAAAGTTGTATTTTGATGTTGATTTTGTCAACATTCTGACTGTCCAAGGCCACAGCCCAATAAGGCTTGAAAACAAACTGCCCACTACCAGATAGGACACAATAGGATAGACTGCCCTTAAAACCAGCTTTAAAGCAACTATCACATTTGCAGGTAACAGGACATCTCTCTGCAGAATGATTATGCTTAATTCCTGTTAAACGTAATAGACATAGCAGAGAGAATTAAATAAATAGGTATAATTTCATCTGCTTTTGTCATCAAAAAAAGAGTTTTTCATGTAACATTGAGGAGGACTATTTTTTTTTATTTTTTTTTCTCAATGCAGTTATTGGAAAAGATATTTAGTGCAAAAATTAGATAAGCATTCCAATTTTTTCTCCAAATAGATAAAACTGACACAAACCTATAAATTCCTTTTACTTTATTTCCAATATAACCATTTTACTTTGGCTAAAAACATGTTTATTAAAGGTTCAATGATTGAAGATAAACCAATCTTTAACTACTGTTGACAAACGATTGCTCAGGGACTCCTGCTCATCTAATAAAGTGAATCTGCGCTCCCCACATTTCTCCTTGCTATCAACACCATAAACTATCTTTATAGCGCCTTCCATGCAATGCATCACCAGGCACTTTACATTGTAAGACTAATCAGCAGATAAAACACCGCTGGAGCTTATAACACTGACATAAAATTCAACATTGAGTAAAGTCTAAATCAAAAAGATAAGTTTTCTGCATCGATCCGCAAACTACGAGAAACTTGCACTTGAGGATGGGAGAGAAGTCCAGTGATGTGGAGCGGGGCAATTCCAAGCTCACATTCCATATGGATTCCACCCAAGCCTTAGGGAGTTACTTTGAGAGATTTCAAAGAGCTCAGCTCACACGGAATGAAGGCGTTGGATGCCAAGCCCACGTAATGCACATTCAGCACCCAAAGAACACAGGGTTTAAAAGCGCATTAGAGCCTTGGCCAAAAGAAATTACAGTCCTTTCCAAACTGCCTGACAATTGCTCGAATGATCTCTGCTTTAGAAAGCAATAAGTAGTTGTTTCTCTCACTACAGGAGCGGTCAAATTATTTTATTGAACCACTGAGAAGGCAGAGAGGTAAAAATGGGTTGGAAGGTAAATTTAACTCAGCCAAAACCTGATGAGAGACAAAATCACCCAACCCTTAAGGTATCTTGAAAATACCAATCTCTTCTAATGGTTTATTTCAGAAATATTTATCAGTATTCCTGCCCTCACTTACCAGGATTTGTGTCTATAATTACACAAGTCAAGCCAATCAAAGATATCAGAGAAAAAAATTCCCTGTGTCTACTTACAGCAGAAAGAGATTGCAATACTTATCTCAGTGTTAGTAAAAATCCTCATCTATAGGAAGTGCACTCCTGCAGCAGTGGTTTACCAACCAGGTTATATGGGCAGAATTAAAACCACATATAAATCAATCTTTAGAGTATTTCAGGCAAGAAGGATCTTTAAGAGCTCATCAGCAATAAAATAAAAGTCAGGACCTGTGAAAGTCCAAAAAGCAAAACAACTCTATTCCATAGTTGGAGAAATAAGGGACCTTTAGCTAAAATATCCAGAACTATACAAAGATTTTAAAATAAACAGTAGCAAAAGACTCACTTCATGTTGAAAAACAACAGCGTAGCAAGTTCTCTGGTGTGGGATGAGGATCCATCACAGGCATCATCACAGGACTTTATATAGAGCAAACACCATTAGGGGGGCTGGATGTGTTAACAAAACCGGCCTGCACAGTTTCCATACAAATTGTCACATGGAAATATTTTTAACTTGTGAAGTCAAAGGAAAAGACTTTATTTTAATAATAAATATTGAATTACTGAATAACCTGATATTTATTATTAAATAAAATTATTCCATTATTAAAGTATTATAACTGAATTTACAACTCAACAAGTCAACATCTATTCAGTCATACACTGTAAAATTATAATTTTATAATATAAATTTTATTCTTCATAATTTTATAATATAATTTTATTCTTCTAAATCCAACTAACAAGTTGCAGGTACCAGCCAGTCCCAGTGCAGTAAGGGTTTGTAATTACTGCACTCACTGTGGTGCTTGGTTTATAACAAAATCCCAAACTACACCTGCAGCACAAAATAAACAAAAAATGTATTAGCCCACCTAATACATATGTATCTCACTTGAATTTAAAAAGCAGGAATTTTTGCACATAGAACAATCAGCCTGCCTTGACTGTGTTTTCCATTCCTCTGAGGTAATACAGTGAAAAACAAGATTCTGCAAAGAGCAAGAGAGGATGACACCCTGGAGTGATGTTTGGGCATTTGACTGGAAGACAGAGAATCTGAGCCTACTCTGGGCAGCTGCTCCATAAGTGCATTTTGAAATGAGAAACAAGAAAGTCTTAATTAAAAAAAAAAAAGTATGCATTGATATGTGGTTTTAAAATCCTTGCAAAAGAATCCCTAAATAACCCTTTTATATTTCCTAGATCTAATCCATACCAATCACAAAGACAACATCATCACAGGAGTAACCTTGGATGTGGCCAAGTGCACTTGCAAGACACAGCAACGATACTCCCACCGCTGCTCATAACCTTGAGAGGTCAAAAATAAATGAAGCAAAAAAAACCCAAAAAAACCCCCCCAAAAATACCACTTCAAAGTATGGCTCTGCACCAACCTTGAACAATGGAGGCAGCAGACACGGTGACTACAGCATCATCTGCAACAGCTGGGGTGGACTGGGTGCTGGGACAAGTTTCTTCATAAAAAGCCAAAATAGGGCTGCGGATAATTACAGGGGAACAAGTCACTCTTAGAGGGAGCGTGGCCTGGAAGTTGAGCACCAGCAACAAAGAGCTAGATTGCGAGGCTTTGTGCTGAAGAGCGACCGAAAACCCCCGCTTGCTCCGTGCAACGTGGTTTGAAAAGCTCTGCCTGAATTGGCCTGAAATTTGCATGATGATCAAAGGTAAAATAAGTCGAGCTGAAGAATAGCAGAAACCCGCTCCCATTTTTATAGGTGGGGTGGGAAATGGAGGCACGCCGCAGGCAAAGCGATGGAAAAGCCACCGGGGTGTTGCAAATCAAGGTGGAGGTATCTGTCATTAGACCAAAAAATTCGGCTGTATTTGAGGTTTTTATCGATATGCAGGTGTTCGGTCACTGTCCCACTGAGGCTTGGGACGACAAGTAATGTGTGCCCCTGATCACCGAGAGGACAGGGCTGCACCGCTGCATGACTCTGTATTATTGCCACAAAAATCAACTTAATTGGTGCTTAAACAGCACAGAGCGCTGTACATGCACGAGCACGTGGGTGAGAAGAGCCTGAAAGAGCTGCTCGAACATCAGCCACTCCTGCCCCACCACTCTCCATGATCAGGACTCGCCTTGCCCGGCTCAGTAGGACATTTCTATTAATAGGCAGAGACGTCACATTCCAGAATTCACTGTACCTTCCACCAAACAAACAGACCAGAATTTTAATACCTAAGGCACAGCCTTGACCCTTGAGTATCTCCTTGATAATGTGGAATGAAAACAAGACTCTGTTGCTGACATAGACCTCGTTATCTTTTACATATTCCAGATGCTCTGTTCACTAATTAATTAAGTGCTGAACTTTATCATTAAAGCAGGTGTTCAGTTGCGTTAGTGTTAGGTTAACCAGGAATAGGTGGCCACTCAGCTCGCCCGTGCTCAATAAACAACACCAGCAGAATGTAGAACAGATACACACATGGCAAAAACATCCTTGAAGGCTTTAATGGCATTGGGAGAGGCAGGAGGGTGCCAAGAGATTGTCCTAAAACCAGTGTCCTTGAACAGCTTTCCATGAGAAGGCCTTAAACGAGTTTACAAGTGCAAATAGTAAATCACTACGCATCTGAGGCACAGAAGTAACTTAACACACTTGCTTCCTTAATTATGACCGAGTCAGAGAAGTACATTTTTATGTATTAAAAAAAAAAAAGGGGGGGCCTATAATCAGGAGAATCCTCATCTGGAAGTGTCCCGGGAAATGGGAGGTGGCAGCTGACAGAGACATGCATAATTCAAATTGAGAGCTGGGATTACTCACTGGTTCACATCCTCCTGGGCCCGAAACACTCACTCCAACGCTCATCAAAATGGCAACGCAACAATACAACTTGATGAACTCACAAGGGAAAATCATCTCGCAACTGTGAATAGCCATTTCACTAATAATAAAACGTAAAGAAATGTAAACTCAGGACAGTGTTAAGTCTAAAATTTCTAGGGAATGTAGACATGGGAGAGGAAGCATCTCCAACAATTCTGTTCTCAGAGAAAAAGAGTTTCCTGACAAAGGCTGTTTCTAATTTCAGCTGCTACCTTGTTCCCAGTATTTGGCACGCTCTGAGCAGACGAGGAGGAGCACACACTCAGCCCTGGGTCAGTACTGAAGAATTCAGAGGTTACAAAAGACCCACATTCTCTGCAAACCCCAGTTATTTCTGCTTGGAGACCTGCAGCATTTTTGACGGAGTGAAAAATGTCCTTCCAGCGTAGACGGATGAGCTCTGACCTATGACTATCAAGTACAACATTTCTCTACTCTGACAAAGACAGCAGAGTGGAAAACGTGAAATTAGATTCTGATTTCAGTCACGGGAGTAAAACCAGAACAACTGCACAGATGTACACCCCTCACAGATAGTGTTGGGTCTTTTGAGTACAGAAACAAAACCTGACAACAGAGTCGCATCCTTCTGAAAAACCACAGTCTCGCTCTCTTTAAATGAGCCAACACCGACTGAAGCCGAAGAGGATCACCAGTGGTTTGGCAGAGGTTACATCAGATTTTCTGGTGGAAGCTGATGGAAATGTGATGCGCTGAATGCCCGTTCCTCTGCTTGTGTGTAACATTCACATAGACGGTAACGTGCTGCCTCTGGTCATGTTTCAGTTAATGGCTTTAAATAGAAAGAGACTAGGTTTAGACTAGGTATTAAGAAGAAATTCTTCCCTGTGAGGGTGGTGAGGCACTGGCACAGGTTTCTCAGAAAAGCTGTGGATACCCCATTCCTGGAAATGTTCAAAAGCCAGGTTGGATGGGGCTTGGAGAAACCTGCTCCAATGGAAGGTGACCCTGCCAATGGCAGAGGGGTGGAACTGGATGATCTTTAGCAGTCCCTTCCAGCTGAAGCAATTCTACGATTGCACACTTTGCGAGGCATTTGGGTTCTCAAAATTACCTGGACTAAGAAAGAATACTAGAAATCTGTAAAAGAACACAAAGAAAACAAAGAGTGCTCTTAGTGAAAGAGCAGAACCAATATTTAAAGCAATCGGGAGTGAGCAGTTAGTAAAAAAAGAAGCAGTGACAAGAAATCCAAATTGAAGCATTTGGTGCAATGTGAGCTGCCTCTCAGCTGGATTGGAAGGCTGTAAAGACGAGGAATCAACTTCCAAATTGCAATGAGAGTATTTCACCAGGTTCTTTCTCAGAAAAGATAATTATACTCTCAGAAATACAGAAGGGACATATTAAAAAAAAAGAATTAAATTTGAACTGTGGTGTTTCAAGAGACATTTCATGGTCCAGACAACATACAGGCAAAGGCCACCTTCATGTGAGGTCAGAAAAATATCTACAGGCAAGGAAAAGGAACAACAAAAAAAAAGAAGCCTCTCATATTATCAAAACCCTGATTCAACTAACGTTTCATTTTACGAGCACGGAGTTTAATTACATGCTAGGCTGAAGAAAGTTTAAAGTAAGTTACTATATGAACTTAATGAAGAAAACAAGCCTGGTTTGACGATGAGATGGAAATCTGGAAGGCTGGCTAACTGTTTTATCATGAACAACTAAATCCTTCCGTGCCCTTTAGCTGCATTTGCCAGCAATAAAAATAATCTCATTCCAGATTTTAAGCATGACATCCTGGAGAGCTTGATCTGTCCCTCACAAGAAGTTAAGATTCTACTAACTGCATTGTGTATGCAACATTAGGCGAAATGCAGAAGGGGAAAAAAAAAAAGAGTAGATTTAGGGTAATTCACAACTCCTTTAGCTTCCGACGCTTCCAAGCAGAAATGATGCAAATAATTTTAAGAAAAAGTCTCATGTCAATTTAGAGGATCATGTTTTTAAAGTCATGTCTTTCACTCCTTCCATGACTTGAGGCATACGTCGACACGTTCCTGTAAAATCCACTTAAAAATCCACGCCCTGCACCCAAAAACCTGCCAGAGGTTAGGGAAAGTAATCTTCAGAATATAATTTTAAAAATAGACTCCCCTCTGTAGAACTCTTTATAAAAGAAAACAGACTGAAAAATGAATTTGTGAGATTTCCTTTACAAAGTAGGAAAATTAGGGGCTTTCATTCCTTCAGCCTTTGCTCCCTCACAGACTTTCTGCACGTCAGTCTTCGCTGCCTTGGGGAATGGTAACTGTGATTGTACGGTGCAAAATAAGTAGCATTAGCCCCGAGGTCAGCTGGAACACCTCAAAAATCTCCGACTCCATTCAAGGTTATGAAAATGTACACTGACTTTCCCTGCTCCTCCCTTAATAAAATGAGTAAGTTGAGCCTGAGGCCACTCGAGTTCCCACAGCAGCTTAACTAAGGAGCCTCAGTAGGAGTGTGGTCACCCATCGGCTTCTCCTGGATGGCCATTCTGAGTTCCTCTGTACAGATCAAATATGCCCTAAAAATGTACACGTTGTTTTTTGTTTTTTTTTTGTCTTCCAATAAACCTGCCTTTAAGCCAATGCTGCAACGGTGTGGGTGCTAATTTGTCAGACTGCATCCCTTTCGTTGGGAAAAACTCACCTTTTGTATTTTTCAAATCCCTCCAATAAGGAAAAGAAAAATAAAAAACACACACACACCCCCCAGCAAAAAAACCACAACCCAAAACCTCAAATCTGTACCAGAACTCCACCCTAACTTTCAGAATCACAGAATATGCCAAGGGGACCCAGATATGGAAGGGACACACAAAGATCAGAGTCCAACTCCTGGCCCTGCAGAGGAACTAGCAGTGGAAATCTATGGGATAATGAATGCTGGCTGTCCTTTTAAAAAAAAAAGCATGGAGAAGCAAAAAACAAACAAAAAAAAAGACTAAATGATACGTTCGACTGCACGGGTTGGTAAAAGATCAAGACTATAAAGAAACAATAGGTGCTACCCCAGATACTACTAATTTGGCCTAAATGCTGATCTTTAAAACTGGTTTTGGCAAGCACGCATTGCTGTAACACCAAAAAACCAGCATCACTGTCTCCTCCCACAACTCAATACCACACTGCAGGGAGCATCTGCACCATGGAAGCCCAAATCCTGATCTGTTTTACCACCAGAAAAGCCAGTTTTAGCAGGACAGATATTTAGGAGCTCTCTCATCCATACCTGTTCCAAACCTAGGGGTGCACAGCGCAATGAGGACAACACATATTTGCAGGTCCCATCACAGGTTCGGCGCCTGATAACACTGCTCAGCTTCTTTGGATATAGTACAGTACCATCCCAGGCACCAAAATAAACACGTGATGACAGTGTGGATAACACACGTACCATTTCACAGAGCCACTATTTTTAATTGCAATTAAGCATTGGTTTCAACGACACTTCTCTTTGCCGTAGGGAGGAAACTTGTGACATTTTCGGAGCTTATCAGAATAAGTAAAAGCGAAATATTTGACAGACAATTATTACTAACACTTTTTCTCAATAAAACTAAAAATGCCCTGTAAGTAAAGAAGAAAACATTTTATTATGTTAATTCTTAGACCTTCACAGGATAATGCTCAAACCCACGAAGGAAAAGTGTAAATTTTGGCTAACACAGATAAAATGAGGAAAGGACAGCTGGTTTTAGCAAACCTGGGAAAGCAAGCAAGGCTCACAGATCCTAAAAGCCTTGGACAGAACACCATCACACACAAAAAAAGGGGCTTGACAAGGCAGCAGTGGGAAACAATCAGCAGCCTGTCTCAGCCTTTCTGGGCTGGATGAGTTCAAACAGAAAAGAGCACAATAAGATTCTACCCATGTATATATTTTTCACTTCAAGGTCCTACCAAACCCTCTCTAACAAACTGTGAATTGTAGGTTATGGCTCTCTCCGTGGAACAAGGCTCCCAGGTAAGAGCCGAGCTTGCCTTTTACTACATTCAATTCAAAGTTCTGTAATGAAACTATAATAGAATCAGGCCAAAAGCTCAGTCCATTTAATCATCTTTAAGTCACACTCGCTGGAGCCAAATCCTGATAAATCACAGAATATCCCCCAGCTCAGTGGCTTGGCCACACTGTGCTCTCCAACTACAAGAAAAAAGTAAAATAACATTTAGACTAGCAGCATGTGCAGCATGTTCCCTGAAGGTCTGGGATTCATGCAGGCACCCTGATATTCCACCAACACACACCAGGCTCATCCAGTGACACTCATCCCCTCCTGACCCCCACCGTGCCAAGCTTTCCCATCTGGCTCACGTAGTTAAAACAATGTCACAGTTTAAGGACAGTTCAACACAAACAAAACCAAGAGCATTTGATTTGGAATATCCAAAATAAGCAGCACAGTTACACAAGTCTATAAAAAAAAGGTGAAGAAATGAAAGGAAAGTGATGCTTTAATAACCCTGCCTCCTTGATACATCTCTCTGCTCGTTGCTCAGTTCCACTCTCTGTGCATAGTTTATGCCTGAGGTTGTATCTGCCAGACAGTGCCTACACCTGAGCTTTGTCAGGAAATTTCCCTGTAAGGGATAGTTTCCCCATGGAGAGCTTCCAATAAAAGAAAGCCCTTGGAAGCACCTGTCAGAGCTCACCCTCATGTGGCTCCATCTTCCCTGTAAACTTTTAGAGCAAATCTCTCCTTTGAAGTTTCCCAGGTGTCCAGACAGATCTGATCTTTGATTCCAAAATGCATTCTAATCTCTCCTTAACCAGACGGTAGTGTTACTACTTTTTTTCTAATAAAATAATCATTGCTTTCCTCTCTTAGAGATGCAAATGTCTCTGCAAGACACAATGCCAGCTCTGGGTGGTTACTGAGCAACTCTCCCTCTTCGCACAAAGGAAGGAAATCTCTCCCTGCTTTGCTGACTTACTGCAGTGCTCCTGTGTTAACCACTACAACTACATCAGCTATAAACATCTAACCAGTACAGAAGCATGTGCAACCCTTGACTTGACTCTGGATAAACACGATGATAATAAATTTCTCTGGGGTTATAAAGGGCTTTATGTGCCTTTTTTTTTTTTAATACTACATTGTATCTTTATTCTCATATTTAGAGCCATGCTGGTGTTACGCCCACATGGTCAGAGATGTGTCCTCCCACATCCAGTCGTGCATGACCCATTGCCTTTCTCAAATTTGGGGAACAGCACTAAAATGTACCCCACCTACCCCAGGAGCCATCCACTTGATCCTTCTGAATAAAACAGAGCTCTGAACTAAACACCCTGCAAATTCATCACATCTTTCAGACACTTCTCCAAGTGTTTCCAAGGACTGAATAGAAGAATGTTCCGTGTGGACACCTGGTGGAGAGGGATGTTTAACTACCTATGTGTGCAGTGCTGGTCTGATGGGCAGTGAGGTCTGTAACACACAATCCTCGCTCCATTCTTCTTCCCTTGGATCAGACCAGTCCTTTCCCTGAAGTTTGGGCAATAGGACTCAATGCACAGTCAGTACCCAGGCAAACACCCCCACAGTTGAATAGGCAGAAGATATTGGAGCCATTCTGAACTCAGACCAGGAAAAGCCAGGAGAGATACTAAATGCACAAATCCCTTCCTGCTGTCCTCGTGTGTAAGCCACGCTGTGAACAAATCCCTGCTCCTCAAATGGGCTCTCCCCAAGGTGAGTGAATGAACGGCTCGTTCTCGTGGCAAATCATTCCAACAGCCTGGGAGTTTTCGTGCAGCCACACAGTTGTTGTGTGTATCCTGTCCTTTGGGGTAAGACCATAACACTCATTTGGGATGCCCACACTACAGAGTCAGGTGAGATGATCCACCCCTTGCCTGCAAGAATGCACCTACGCAGACCTTTGCAAACTTACTCTTGACATTGTCCTCCCTCCCTACGCTGCATCCACACGTAGCAAGTTTCCTCTTTGCTCTGTTTACTGCCTTAAACACATGCTAAGCCCGCTAAAGCAAGACAGAAAGAGATAAATAGGCTGAATTATACTAGTATGCGATAATATACTATATTTTTGCACATTCCACATCCTTTAACTAGTACACAGAATATTTACATTCATAACACAAGCACAGGTTTAATATTCTGTACTTCTGAGCAAGATGAAGAACTGAAGAGGTAAAGCACCCTTTCCTCCACACCCCCATCTCCCTGCATTATTAAAATCATTCTTATTAAAAATATTCTTGAATCATGCCAACTTTTCCCTAGTATTCAAGTGTGGCATTAGGGACATTCATTGATTGAAGGCAATGGGGTGAACAAGCAATATTGCAATGCAACCCACAGGCAGGGAACTGGGGACAGCAAGAAGGATGAGCTAAAGAAACGTCCCCTATTTTTGAGCATCCTGTTTGAGGTAAGTTAGATTCTCACTACTGCTGACTCTAGTCGTTCAGCTGTTGAAAGCCAGACCTTAATATTTCTCCTTGGACACGTGTCAAGGAGCTCTGTTAAAGTCATGCAGGATGACTCATTCACAGGCCCAGACAGGCACCAGTTCTCAAGGCAGCTTTCTTGGCCACCATACGATCCTTCCTCTCTTTTACAAGCACCCATAATTTTTTTTTTTCCATCTTCTCGATTCTGCCACATATGGTGTGACACAACATCCTTATGAAGCTCCTTGAAACAACAGCATCTTTTTCTACTTAGCTGTGATTTGTCCAAAGCACATGCCATCTGTTCATCCTGGAGAGGGAAAAAAAAAAACCTGCAGCTAAGTGAATGCCTGGCAAAATTTTAAGCAATGGAAAGCAGGTCATAAAATGGGACATAAATGGGCTCCGTTGACTACAGATATTGAAACCAGTCCTCCCTAAATTATCAAAACTAGGACATTATATGTTAATTTTGCTGTTGCATATTGATGTGATGCACAAATATAACCACGGATATAGGCAACAAGCCACCACCATCACCACTGGTTTTTGCTCTGCTGGAGATTTGGGAAGGCATAGGAACAAAGTCCAATGCCTTTCCAACACCCAAAGCACCCACCACAGATCTAGAGGGTCTGGCCCTTTGGGACTCCCATGTAAAAGCGTAAATAATTTCCCTCACTGAGATTAGAGAAAAGGGAGGGGGAAGAATCCCCCTAACACTGAAAGTCAGAGATGCAAATGGACCTCCAGCTAACAGTAAAGCCATCTCAAGGTTTTTATTTTCTATGCCTCTTAAAAAAATTAAACTCATTGAAAATAAATGACAAAAGTCTGGTAAAGAAACACAATCCATCCACTTTTACGACGGGGAGCTTCACGCTCTGCCAAGAGGCCTCTCCAAAGAGACCTGCAGGGGTGACCATTCCATCCTTCACACCCCCTGTGAGGCTGCCACAGGCACGTTAATTGCTGCCAAGGACAGCAATGCTTTCTGCGTTGGGAAATGGGTACCTGGCACGGGACTGTTCAGCACGTTTCACAGAGGCCAACAGTTGTCTAATGATAGTGATTTCTGGCCACTATGGAAAAAGCCTCTATGGAAAACTCTTGAGAAAAAAAAAAAGAGGCATAAGACAGCGACACAAAGAGAATGACATAAGAAGTGACATCATCTTGTCACTCTGTTTAGCCTCTTTTCTCCTCTCCTCTGTTAAATACGTAGCCTCACCAAAATCCCAGTCGCTCCAACCAACACTTGCCGCCTGGGGCTCACAACCAACACTGCTGCCACCTCAGCTGAGAGCAGAGGTCATGGCAGGAGCCCCTTCTAGACCCTCCCAATCTCTACTTGTTTTCCTGATGCCAGATTTGAAAGTGAAACAGGAGGGGATGGGATCGCAAAAAAAAAATAAAAAAATTAAGTGTGAGACCTGTGAGGATTTCAGGAATCACTGTGGTGCTCTCTTTTTCCCCTTAATTATTATGGAAGCATTTTTTGGGGGCTGAGTCCCTGAGAACCAAGGAACAGAGTGGAGCATATGTCTGAAAGCTGAAGAATACTGTATTTTTCCCACCTGACTGCAGAAATACAGTCCTTTTCCAGCTTTTCTTATCTTAAACAGAAATGGTTTAAACAATGACTTTTCAAATTTCTTCCTTTATCAAAACCCCTGCATATGAGCAAAGTTCGCCCTCATTAATGCTGCTTAAGTGTACACATGTCCTTGACATTTTGCCACGTCTGTGCAGTAACATTTATTTTTTATTAAAGTCTCGATTGCATCTTTCAAACACTTGAGCCACTTCTGCTCAGACTCACAGAACAACCCTCTTCAGCATTGCCATGCAAGATGATTCACTTACAGCACTGTCTTCTTGCTAAAATTATTCAATTCTGCCCAAACAAAACAATCAACTAAAATCCCTCTAGAACACCACCCAAGCTATTAGCTGACATAATAGGAAGGTTTTAATGAGGACATCTCCATTTGTCTTCTGAAAGAGTTGATTGTAGAATCCCACATCCAGTTACTAGAGCATTTAGGAGATTTACAAGTTGTCCTGGAAGAGTCTTTTATCATTCTTTCAGTTCTCACCTATAAGCAACCTCCCTTGGGAATTCTGAGGGGGAATTTGCATTTGTTAAGCCTTCTGCTCCGAAACCTTTTTAAGGAGGTTACAGGTTAACTGACAGGTTAAGTGGAGCTGCTGACAACTGGAAAACATTGAATCATTTATGAAAAGAACTGCAAAAATGCTGTGTGTAAATAAAGGTTTTATCACGACAGCAATCTCCCCTTTGTTCC
Organism: Grallaria varia; assembly: GCA_013396735.1. NCBI lineage: Eukaryota > Metazoa > Chordata > Aves > Passeriformes > Formicariidae > Grallaria > Grallaria varia. The sequence goes on from VWZG01009477.1 coordinate 1,712,660, forward strand.
TTCGATCTGGAGCTCTGCTAACCAAGGATTATGGTACCATCCCATCAGCCTTTTACCAGCTTTATCTGCATCCCTAACAGCACCTGAAGTGGTTTAGAGCTTTATTCCGTGGGATGCTACAGCGGGATGTGCACAAGTAGCCTCTGCAGGAGCAGAAGGATGTCTACAATCAAAATACAGTTCGATACGCAGACAGTGAAATGGTCCTGGGGAAAAGGAGGCAGATCCATTCATATCCGCTCTCCTGGGATAAGACACATCCTTTTCATCATTTCTAATTTTTTTTTACATATTCCACAGCCCACGACAATAGATGACCTGCAGGCACTGTCTGTCAATGCCTATCGCAGTTAGGTAACAACCTAGAAGGGGAGCAACTCGAATGTGCTAACACTTCTTAATGCATTTTTTTTTTCAAGCTGTTACTGCTTTGGGGCTGTATTGTAATACACTTAGTGAATGTCTTTATTGCAACGAATTAAAGTGATGGCAAAGGACTGAGCAACTGGGGGAGCAAATACTCTTCCAGTGTCACTCACTGAGCTGGGAGCATCTGGAGTAAAGGTACGCACAAGGTGGTTTGGGGAGTCTAGTTCAAGCACAAGTTTTGGCTGATTTAAATGAAATTATCCAAATTTAGCCAACAAGAAAGAAACAACAACAACAACAAAGCTGTTCTTTCTTTCTTTCAGCAGTGATCAAACCAGACCACTGGAGTACTGCATAAACTCCCCTTCCCACATCCAGCTCGGGATAAAGACACAGCAATGTACCCTCTGCCAAGCTAACTACCCTCTAAATAGTTGATTGAGATTCTGCTCCAGTCCAGTATAATGCTCATTTTTAAACTCTGGAGAATGATAAATTATATTATCTTATCTGTATAATCACTTCATATTTCTTCCACTCTCCGAAGAAAAATTCTATTTTGTTGGGTTTGCTTTTTTTATTGGGGGAAGGAGGTCTGTGCTTGTTTTTTTTATGGAAAGGGGTGGGGGGATGATGAAAAATATTTTATCAGTTTGATATTTTACTGTCAGAGGCATTAATTATGTCGAGATCCAGCAGCTGTGTTTCGTAAAGCTGCTTGAAATATCATAGCCAAAGGAAAAAAAAAAAAAAAAGAATATGAAATATGACCATTCAGAACATTCAGAAATGTCACTTGCCACTAGTCCTCTGAAAATTACAACCCTGAACCACTGCCCTGCACAGACAGAACAACATAGGGAATCCGACATACCCATTTGAGTAACTTAGAGATCCTTGGCAATTCACTTATTTATAAATATTAACTAAAGAAAACCAGATAGAACAGTTTTATTTCTGTTAAAAAAAACAGAGGTCAGGCTCTGAAGCCTCACATTTGGCTCCTGTGGATTTATGATATTTAATTATCGTGCTGCAGCAGCAGCAGCTCTTGCTGGTGTTAACCCCTTCTTTGTGCCTGTATACCAAGGCAACTCTGTGAAAACTCCAGTTCTACACATACCTCTCCAAACCCAAGCAGGTGCCAGTACTTCCTAGAGAAACCAAAAGCCCCAAAACCCTGAATGTTTTAAGTTTGGCTGCTTAAATATAGAATTAACAGTGTAGCATTAGTTGAAAATTCAGACAAAGAGCAACTTGGACTCTGCTGCTCCCCCTCTCCGTGTTCAGCCCCTGACAGCCAAGCCATGAACCCTCTTCCATAAAGTGATCAAGTTCTGTCTTCAAACTAATTGAGCTGTTTTGCCCTCCACTGGACAGGTGGCTCACAATGTCCCCACTCAGACGGCCGAGCCCCTTCTCGCCAGGCTCGGGTCATTGGTGGCCAGTTTGTCTCCATTTGCTCCCGTGCCAGCATTCCCCTCCAGCTTCGGCAGCTGCTCGTGCTGTTTTCCTGCCTGATGTATGTACAGAGAGCAATGGTATCTCTCCCCTCTCTGTTTACTTTTGCCAGGTTTAACAAGCCAAGGTTTTGTATCACCCCCTCAATAAGTAAAGGACTTGGCAGGAGATGAGCTTTAAGGGCCCTTCCAACCCAAACCATTCTACGATCCTTAACACAAGCAATCACAATGGTATGCTGATTTCAACACCAGGTTTCTCCAGTGTTTTTCACATCATGACTGTCCCTATTTTTACTGGAATATTTCATACCATCCCTCCTAAGACTGCATTTTGCCTTGGCCCTGGCTTCATTGCATTGCTCATTCTCAGCCATTACGTGATTTAATAATCCTGAGTCTTTTTCCTCTGTCATTTCCAATTGATGAACCCACCGCATAGAGCAGAAAATTTTATTAACCACAGTGTCTATTACCCTACAACTGCCCTGCAAATTTAATCATGTTTCTGTTAGCCAGTCTTCAATGTTATCTGTTATTGTTATGGACAGCAAAAGCCCCACAACTTTCATCAACAAATAAACCATCGGTTTCATCTAACTCTTGCACAGAAGCCTTCACTGGAAATAACAGAGAAAATCAAAACCACAGGCAACGTTTAGAACCGTGGCCTTTCTCTAGCTCACTACTTGCTGTAGGCATCTCATCACCTTCACAATTTGGCTGGTTATCACACAGTTTTCTACAGATCTCCAACTTCTTCAGCTACTGAAAATGTCCTATTTAGTACTGCAGCATGTGCGGTATCAAAACGCAGGTAAGATCTAACATTTTCCCTTCAAACAGCACATCAAGCCCCCTGCCAAAGAAAGATGTTCAGTAAAATCTGAAACAATACCTTTGTCAAAGTCGTGACTGTATTTTATCCCAGTTCTCCATTAAGCCCTGTGCCTTTAATTACTCTTCATTTTCTTTTTTACTCAAAAGATCTGCACGCTGTTCAGAACACATTCCCAGGTTTATAACGGGCAAGATCACTTCATCCTCTCTGTTGTTTGGGCATCTCTGATTTGAAGGATTTATCACCAGCCCCTGCTCTTAGAGCAGCCATTTCATATTGCCAGGTCTGTCAGAATTCCAGAAAGGAGATTATGTTGATTCCCGTGACTTCAGGGCATTTATGTAAGGCCTTTAGAGCCTGGCTTCCACCTTCTTCATTAGGATAATATTCATCTCCCTCGATGAATTCCTGTGAGGCACCCTGTCTCTGCCCTACCTTCTTGGTGAATGTCTTCATTTGAGCAGTACCTGGACTAGTTTTAATTTTGCACAGAAGTCTGTTTTCCACGGCATAGTCAGTACTAACGAGTGCAATGATGCTGTGCATGTGCACGCTAAGGAGGCATCACCTTCAAAGTGATGGGGACGTCAGTGGAGTTTCCCACAGAAATGACTTGGTGTGAGTAGAGATAGGATAAGGTTTTTAAGAGTTACCCTGAGAAACAGACCAACTGAAAAGGATTAACCTGGAAAAAAAAAATTAAGTCTCTGGGAGGAAAGAAAAATGCAGACGCGTAATTGCCACCGCACCTTTGGGACAAGCGCGAGCAGAAACGGGGATCCTTCTACTGTGTTGTCTGAGAGAAGGGTCAGGACCAGAGACACCTCCCTAAATCAAAGCCTGCACTTCTCAGAGGTAGGAAATAGCTCAGGGCACCTGTCAGACTGCATCACACAGGGGGAAAAACGCCGCATTGCCAATGCCTTCCTGCGCTATCCTGGTTTTCTCCCAGGAGAGAGGAGAACAGAGAGTGTGACAGCAACCAGGGACAGGCAGCGTCTTGCTGGGTCACAAATATGAAACTAACCTATAGCAGGAGGAGAGCTGCCGACTCGGGCAGCTAAAATTGACAGTTTCAGATTCAGCTTCTGAAGGTGTGAACTAAGCCAGGACGAGCAGCACTTTTATAGCCAAAGGTGCGATCAGCCACTGCCAGGAAAGGAAGGCTGGGACGAGGAACGGGAAACACCAACCTGCTGTGGCAAGGAGAAGTGGTTTGAGATGGAGGAGGGCTCAGAGCTCCTGCGATCCGAGGAGGAGTGCAAAGCCAGGGGATGGCAGCGAGGACAGAGCGTGAGAAGAACGAGAGCGAAGGAACAACGGCACAAAGTGGGGAAGCTGCTCCTACTAATTAAGGCAATATAATCAAAGCGGCGCAAGACAGAGCCTATCTGTCAAAATCAAATTCACAGAGGTTCTCTTACTATCCTGGCCTTGGTCATTTAGTAGCTTTTCCCAGGGATAATCATGTCCATACCATCAGAAATCCCAGGTAATCAAAAGCACAACTGCATCTCTATTCCGAGCTGCTATCCTAGCACATGGTCCAGCACACATCTCTTTAAATGTGTTTCGACTGCACACTATGGAAAAAGTTCTTCACTGAACAGGTTGCCAGGCATTGGAACAGGCTGCTCAGGGAAGCAGCAGAATCACCATTCCTAGAAGCGCTCAAAGAACATGTAAATGTGGTGCTTAGGAACAAAGGTTTAGTGATGGGATTGGCTGGGTTGATGGTTGGACTCCAAGATTAAGATCGAAACTGAACCAAGCTGCACTATCTCTTTCTCACTTCAAATCCATCCTCAAGACTCATCTCTACTCTGAAGCCAGAAAAAAAACCCCAAACCAAACCCAACCCAACCCAGATAAGCAATTATGGCTACATATTACTTGGGAATGGCTGATTAAAAAAATAAGCTTTTTGCAAACAATCATGCTACAAATAGCCAGTGTAACAGTGCAATTTTAGTTTGCACTATTTGCTGTTTTCCCTTTCCATTCCTTTTGCTTGTCTCAACTTGCCCTTCAAATTAGGCTGTTACTTTGTTAGTGTAAGACTTCCAGCTGTATGGCACAATGATCTGAATGGTGGGCATTCTGAAGTAATATGTAATGTTATGTGCTCAGGGCATTAAACAGGTACTTGCTAAACATAAAGATGTCAGGAAAAGATTCTGCAATATCTCTTACTATGCCAGGTCTTGATATTTCTTTTAATCCCTTCAACATTGCCCTGAGTACACATCGTTACAAAAGAAAAAGCATCTTAAAGCCCCTGTATGTGCCCGTTTAAGGATAACTGCTGCGAAATAATTTACTGCAAACAACAAAGGCTAAGGAGTTATCTCAAGATGCCATGGGAGAATTCTGTGCACCTTCACCAGCTTAATTTCAGTGCCAAAAGATCTTGTTTGATTTTTTATCCCGAAGCCAAAGGCAAAAACCCTGCCACTGACAAAGAGGTGCAAAAAAACCGCTGATTTCAGGAAACACGGTGATGACAGCACTTCTCTTTGGTCTAGTGGTGGCAGACATGTCACCTTTATACAACTTCATGCAGGACACACTAATAAAACACTATAAAAGTCTGCTCTACTTATGGTGGCATGCAGCTGAGGTTAACCCATAGTGGGACGTTCAGTTTTAAGAGTCAATGTTCTAATTCTGCTAGCAAATTTGAATCTTCCTTTTAAGAAGTGCATCTTCAGAAGAAAACACATTTGATTAGTAAAACTGTGTGCTCTGTGTTGTCATTCGGGTTGATGTTATAAAATATATTGTTATTTCCAGCCAACTTAAAACTTCCTGAACACTGTCAAGTATATTGGAATTTATTTTTGAAAGCACTAGTTAGTGAAAGAGCAGCCTCCACTCAAATAACACCATTGAAGGGAAGTTTGTGTTTGAATGCAGTTTAGTGTATCCTGCCTGACACAATCCATAAGCACCAAAACATTCCAAACTTCTTCAAAGGCAATGACCAGAAGTTGGAACTTACACCATTTTCTGCTGTGAGTGAAACAGGCCTGATAATCTGACAAGAAAAGCTCTTCCTGTGCAGTTTGGAGCTCTAGCTGAATCCCAGAAATAAAGAAACTCAAGACATGTTGGATAATGACATACTTTGATGGTGAGAGTGACTGCACGCTTTCCTGTTCCCTGATGTTCCTTTTTTATTTCGGGGATTAAATTTAAAGGCTATTCTTATTCCATGTGAATCGCACCTCACCCATTTGCCTATCCACAGGAGGGGAAAAAAAATAATTTAAAAAAATCTGGTAGTTTGAGGACCACTATCTGGCAGAATTCTCTAGCTGGCAGAATTCTGGCAACCAAAAGTGGCTCATGCACACTACATCTTATATAAAAGAGCCCACATGCCTTTTCACACTAAAATAACAGCTCTGCTACCCTTAAGCACGGTGTTCATCGCTGTCTTTTCAGCTGCAGGAACAAGCTGAACACGGGGTGTTTTAATTGATTTATAGGGACTAAATGGGTTTTTTGGCCACAGCGACAGAGAAAACGTTCTTCTAATGCATCTAGGCAAATGCTTTAAACAAATAAATAGCTTGCCAAAGCCTTTAGATCACCTCAAATATCAACTCCGACCTGAAAACAACAAAGGGACAAACTGCTGATTTCTTAAAGGCTGGCAGGTATTAGTGATCATTATAAATACGGCACTTCCCATTCTTCATTCACTTCTGTGTCGTTTGTTCTCTCCCCAGATCCAACCCAATTTCTTTTCCCGGCTCATTCATGTCCATGCCCCAGCACTGAGAAGGCAGGGACATACCCTACACAGCATATGCTGAGAGGTGCAAACACCAGTGCTGTACCACGGCGCACGCCGCTCAGAGAGCCTGCAATGAATCACTCCGGCACGCTCATTAGCATTTCTACTACTTGAAAATTTCAACTTTCTCTTTTTTTTTTTTTTTTAACCGCATCTTAACACCCTGATCTTTCCCTCTTTGGCTGCCTGCAACTCACTGTAACTAAAGAATTCTTTTCCTGCCTTATCTCTGACTGTAAAGTAGTTTACGATGTTCTGCATGGCGAACAGCATATATAAAAATAAATTGTATGCTAAATATGCTCAGGAGGTAATATGATAGCAAATCAAGAAATAGGAAGATTTAAACCTCCCCTGGTGCCCAAAGGACAAACAGCTCAGCAGAGATGAGGGATATCAGCCTTGCTTCAATATTCCCCTTCTCCTCTAGAATAAATATTTATATTATATATATGGATATTATGTATTATGACAATAAATAGTGTTTCATGCCACTCCAGAATACCAGGAAAGATAAAAGGCTGGACAGGCAGGTGAATTCTGATTCTATTTCATTTGATTTCAGCTCTTACTGCCATCCGACATCTAAAGGAAGGATGCAGGGCTGAAATTACATAGTGCAATGGGCTCCATCACACATTCAGAGGGGTTAGCAGGGGATTCAGGCACGTGCTCAAAGCTCTGCACGTACTTGAGGACTTTGCTGGGTGGAGGGCACAACTGTGGAGCAAGGCCACTGAAAACACTGGCTTTCCAATAGTTATTCCCAGAGCTTGATGACTGCTCACCGAAGCAACGCGCTCTCCCCCCACTGCCCTGTCCTCGCCCAAAACCAAACAACCGAAGGAAAACTCCCCATTCCCTAAGAAACAACTTTATAGCGTGTATAACATGCAGAAGGTTAGAAAGTGTCCGTGTACCTGTACACACACTATTTAGCAAATTAATTACAGTAAGAAAAGAACAGGGTTAACTTTAAACTGGTCTTCTGAAGTTAAAAATAGCTATTACACTGTGCTACACACTCAAGATCACTGAGGAGGAAACACATAACAGTAAATAACATCCTACATTTAATAGGGAAACTGTAAGACAGCAGTATATCAAAACCTGCTATTTACTTGACACAACTCGCACAGTAAGCTCATTTTTGTTGCAAGTAAATCACCTCAATATAAACAAGGACCTCAGAAAAACAAGCAGGAATTCATAGTCTAACTCGGGAGAATCATAAATCTGAATGTTTCTGTATGGAAAAATAATGACACCGATCCACTGTTTGCATCAAATTTTCAGCATCCCAGGAATCCATCTTGTTCTCGTGCATCGTGTCATTACAGTGCTAGTCAATGAGCTTCCAGAACTGAAGACTCCCCAAAGGTCCAAACTGGACAGGTGGGTAAAGCTTTTATCAGGTTCCCACAAGGGCTGTTTTCATGACACAGACTTCTAGCACCCTGTTTAATTTTCCTCCTCCGAGTCTGTGTGAACGAGACAGAGTTCAGGAGTGGGTCTCGGGGAGTGACAAAAGGGAGGAAGAAAGATTGGGGCAGTGGATCCCCACGTAACCCCCTTTCACTCAGACACTTGTTCTCCATCCGAACGCTCTGCAGAGCAGGAAATATCACACTTGTGGACCCAAATTCATTTGCAGAATGGCTTCAGGTGAAGAACCCAAGATAAGCATAAGGCCGTAAACCTGAAATGCCATCGGTTCTCATCAGCATCTCGCTGGACCCTGCGATGCTCACAGTAATTTATTTTTAGCTAACTAAGAGCAAACCATCCTGGCTATGATACCATCTTCATGCCACCATCCAGCAGGTTACTTCACTGCAATGACTTTTAGATTAAACTGTATTGATAAGGCATGGAATTGTTAATAGGATCGCAAAATGAATTTATATTCTGAATAGCTGAAACCACAGAAGCAGAAAACTCCAAGTCTGCATTATATAATTCCACTTATCTTTCTACAGTTGGAACTGTTATTCGGAGCAATCCAACCCAAATTCTTACAGCCCAAGTAGGAAATCAGTAATGATGGAAAACACACTCTGCAAATACTCATTTCACAACACATTTCTGAACATCTATTCTGTGCTCATTACCCACAGAAATCCAAGGCACATGAGTTTACTCACTGTGCTACTCACCAACAGCACATTTTGATCTTACTTCCAAAAAACATTCAGAAGAATATTATCTACAGTACATTCATGTGCTGACTCTGATTCATGCTGTTCATTCAACCCTGTAACACCAACAACGTCACGTGACTTATAAGTCTAATTAGCACTTCACAAATTATGAATGGCAAATATTCCCAGTAAACCGTCTCCATGCGCTCTGAGGACTGAGAAACAAACACAGGAGAAGTTTCTTATGACTTTTCATATTTAAGAAATTGCTTATCGGTAGGAAAAAAGGATTCTCTGATATTTATCAGCTAAGCAATAGTTCTGGCTACATTAACAAGTATGAAAAATAAAGTATAAGCAATGAGAAAAAGATTTCTGTTTAGACTAAAATTCTATTTACTCATGTAAGTGCAAAAATTGCCATAAAGCTCCTGTTGAAGCTGGAGGATCTATTAAGTGTGCAGGGCTGCTTGTAAAATTAAACATTCATAGTCACTACTTGGTATTCCCTGAGTAAAATCCCCAACAAATTGAATAAGGGAGAGCAGGAGACCCTCCTTCACACTGTGTGAAATGGGGCTTCTGTAAGTTCACATTTAGCTTCCCTGTGTCAAAACTCCATGATGGCTCTGGCACAAACACAAGTAAATACTTAATATTCAGTTTACATCAAAGAAGCCTCATTAGTGGCACCAATCGGCAACAAATGAATTTCACGCTGCCAACATGATCCAAACACATATTAATCTTTGAGTTTTGCAGGCAAGATTAGACCACGACAAAAGACTCAAGGACAATCTGAAACCTAATACAAAACATCAAGTACTTTTATGAAAGTTGATTATCTTGTGATGTCAGTCCAAGAAAAATAAATCTGACAAAGTATGAAAAATAATGACTACTAGAATCTGGCAGAAAAGAGCAGGGAGGTGCAGGAGAACACTTTGTATTTACCCCATTATTTCCTCTTTTTTTTTTTTTTTTTTTCTCCTTTTTATTCTTCTCCCTCTCCAAGCATTGGTCACTCAGAGAAACAGAACGGAGCCAGCCTGACATTTGGGTTTAATCACTGTGACCATTTCCACATTCTTATGTCATGTTTTCACATGACTGAGGTTTCTTTTCTCTGTCTCTGGGTTCCTTTTACTCTGGTCCTTCAATTCCCTTACAGTCACCAGAAGAGAAAAACTCTTTCCTTTCCAACAAAAGCTGAGATTCCCTGTGTGATTCTCATGTGATGCCATGATCTGAGGTCTTAAGGTCAGCAAACAATGCAAAATTCATAATAAAGTCACATTAGTAAACCCCTGAAATTATCAGAAGCAACAATTAAAGTATTTTTCCTGAGATATCAAGGTCACTTGGCATGTTATCTTCTCTGTGGGCATAATGGGTACCATTTGTTCCTGTGCAGAGGGGCAGCCTAAAGCCTGTGAACCACTTTGGTCTCATCTAAGACTTTAAATTAGGACTTAAGTGATGCATAGGCCTTCAACCGGCCACGAGCACAGAGCTGAATCTTCTCCACAATGGGTATTGATCTCATCACAACTGGTGCCGCTCTTACATTAGGTGTAAATTCACGCATAATTCATTTCAGATGAACAAAGTGATTCTACAGCTACCAGGCATTAACTCGCCTGCTGAATAAGCCACAAGAAAATTCCATAAAAAAAAAAAGAAGCCAATTTTTCAAACCCTTCCGTGTAGAGTGGAAATGAAGCTCTCTGTGCTACACGAGCTTCATCCTGTGATTCCTTAAAAACCCCTGTCTATTAGCACATGCCAAGGCAATAAACCCAGAATTAGATATTTCCCATTGATATGCCTATAGCAACTAAGCGAGCATTCCATAACAGAGAGCCTTTGCTGCCACAGCTCACACTGATGTGTGATAGGGATATCAAACAGACCCTTTGCACATATTATAGATCTCTTCAAGATTTATCTGGGCGGTGGAGGGGAAAAAAAAAAAAGTTACTGTTTTAATCAGGCAGCAACACCATGTGAAAGCAACGCAGGAATTCTGATGGCATTCCCATGGTCCTGAATAAACCTTTTTATTTGCTTTGCACAAGAACGCGCGACCTCGACTGTTGCGCTGTGCAACGGGATGGATTAAAAAAAAGAGAGGATTCCCCTTCAAAACTGGACTCTCAGAAACTCACAGGGACTACGATTTACTCCAAATTTAAAGGCTGCCTTCGGAAACTGCCAACCAAGCGCACAGCGGTCGAGAAGGCTCATGGAAGACGGCGATGTGTTAACTGTGTGATATATACAGAGGCGAGTTCAAAGCTGCAAATGCAGCGCCTGAGGAGAGTGGCCAAGAGCCAGATGCTGCTCCTGGCAGAACGTCCAGGAACCACCGCACTGACATCCAACAGAAGAGGACAGCACATGAGGAGACGGGGATGTGAGCTGCACTTCCTCACTTCAGACACCTGAAGCCCATTCCACCTTCCAGAAAGATTAATTAAGGAAACGTCGATATCTGGACAAGGAGAAGTAGAGAAAATACTGCAATTCAACAAAAAGGCCCTGTAAACAATGGTGCAGGGACTGCTCATGCCAACAAATGCCAAGTTGGATGGGCCCCATGCAACCTTGGCCAGTCTGGATGCTGCCCTGAGCATCCTGGTCTAGAGGGTGGCATCCCTGCCCATGGCAGAAGGGTTGGAACTGGATGATCTTTAAGGACCCTTCCGATTCAAACCCTTCCACGTTTCTATGATGCTCTCACCAGTAAACCCTGTGGTGGCCAACCCCACCTGAGGATGAAGACTGGCTTCATCAAACCAGGTAACTAGAGATACTGAACACACCGAATTTGATTTGGCAAAGGAACAGCCACAGGAGAGCTCACACGTTATGGGGACACAGAGACAAGTGGCCCTGTATTACTCAGAAGCATTTCTGCAACTAGATACACCCCAATGAGGTTCCTATTTAGAAACAGCTGATAATTTCCTTTCTGGGGCCAGGGCGGTGTTTCCACTGATACTTCCATTTTCTTGTTTGTGAGGAGGGAGGCTCAAAATGCTTTGAATCCCCTTCAGCAACAGGGGGTGAGGGCAGGAAAAGATATCGCAGTGACAGCTCCTTGTGGGGAAGCTCTGCTGGGTGACTCTGCAGGGGACTGGGGATGACAGGATGTTGACCTAAAACAGGAGTGCAATATCCTTCGCACTTATTCTAAAAAGAATGGGGACATCTTAGAAGTTTTGGGTTTTTTTCTAGCTAAAGCTAAGAATTTCTGAGTTCTTCCGTCCAAGAATCTGACTCATTTTGCCGTCTGGGGAAAGGCACAAGTAGGAACATTTGGAGCTCCTCTCTCTGTGACACGATCTGAAGTTGACTCCTCTTGGTGGCAAGAAACATTTGGCTGCAAGACTGCCTGGGAGGAAGGAAGTGAAAATTATCTAGTCAGAGCTTTCTGTACCAGCCCTTAAAAGCAGCATCTAAGGCAGAAGAAGGGGGAAAAAAAACCCCTACCATATCCAGGGTTTGGTTCAAGACTCTAAAATCCAATTTAATTATGTGGATTTTTTTTTTTTTGTAAGGCCATAACTTAAATTCAGTTCAAGATCTGTAACAGCTTAGAGGTGGAAAAGGAACTTCATACCAAACGAAAAAAATATACTTTGAATATGTCCAGATAAAAGCAAAACAGAGGGAGAGAAACAACCTCAGATGAAGACAGGAATGCAGCTATCCTAACACAAAGGAAATTCAGTAACAAAAACAACATTTACTGAAGAGGAGAGCATGGGATGGCATAGGACACCTTCTAAGATACAATACCTAGAAATGAAAGGGCAGAGGAAACGCAGAAGACAAAGTCTAATGCAAAAATCTATAATCTATATCTAGCATTAAGGTCCACAATGACTTGCAGCCTTGGTATGAACCCTCAGAAAGAAAAAGGAACAGTTCCTGACAAGTTGTTGACAGCAAAACGCTGGAGATGGTCACACTTTGACACAGGAACTCTTAGTGTGGCCATTAAACTTACAGAGAGCTAAGAAAAGCTAGAAGTTATTTAGCCCCCATAATTTCACTTCCACTGGTACTGTTTAAGACTGCAAAAATTCCTTTAACAAAGCATTCATTAAAAAAAAAATCTAACTTTATTTTACTTCGCATGTTAATGTTTTTGAACTGGCTTTAAACACTAGAGAATCATTTACTCAGCGCGAATCTTTATGACAGTGACATCACACATCAATCAAATCCTTCCTTCTATGCCAAATCCATAGAAGCCATCAGTTTGGAAGCGCAGATAAAATATAAAGGCACGATCCAAATATTTGACAAACACACATCTCAAAGTTACAAGCACATTTACAGAGCAAATTTTTTTAACTTCGGTGCAGCCGACGGGGCGCAGATTGTTAAATCATGATATTCCATCATTTCCTCTGATGCTACCTCCCAGAAGAGAGCCAACCCACACTTAATATAAAATACGAGGAGAACTATAATAACTTTATAAAATGTTTATCCAGCTATGCACACACACTCTTCTCTCCCCAGCAAAAGCCATTCAGCAGATGGCTTCATCTAAGCTTAAAGGACCACTGCAGAGAGACGGATTTCGGCACTAAATTAGAGAAGTAAGAGTTAAACAGATGAAGGGCTTGATCCTACTGAGACAGAGAGACAAGTGTGCCATGGATTCATAAAGGCAAGAGATTTATTCCCCCAAGCTGTTGTGCCTATGCCCAGCGATCCTGAGGGGTCAATTCTCTGAGAAGCCCCACTTAGGAAAAAATACCTTTTTATTTTCTTTCTTCTTAAAGCTCAGGAAGAAGAAGAGGAGCTGGGATGACAGTCTAGGAGAGAAATCTGCTTACAACACAGCGCTAAACATTATGTCAGGATTACATTAGATGATCAACAGGAGTCTCACGTAACCAATTTGCAGCTTAGTATTTACCCTGTACCGCTGATTTACGGGCACACAGGTATTAAGTGGACTGTGAGCGTCCCATGCAATTCTTTCATCTTTCAATGCGCTTCTTGTACGTTTGCCAAAAGTCATCATTTTCCAGCATCCTGGATAGCTGCAGTGCCAAATGATAAATGCTCTCTCAATGAAGAGAACATAATTTGATTGGATTTCTCCTTAAGCTCGAGTCTCCCTAATAATAAATATATTGATTAAAATTCTGCCTGCTTGGAAACAAAGGACAAATTAAATAACTGCTTCACCACGGGAATGTACGTGTGTGGGAACCTCCACCTCCATACACAGCTTCATCGAATTTGGTGAGACTTGGTTTAAAAAAAAAAGACAATGCCCAGAGCTTGATGCCTGTGCAATTGAGGAAACCATGAATCACACAACCTGGAAGAAACAGAGCATGGTGGCAGTACGTTTTAGTTGGTTAAAAGCTGTATCAGATGTCAAATATTTAGCAGGTATTCTGCTGAAGAGACACTGTGTAACAATCAGGAGGTTTTTAGATAGAGCTCAGAGAGCTGTCCTGCTCTGTAAGTCACACAATTCGCTTTGGTTGAGTCAAATCTCCACTCGCCTTTCACTGTTACGCACAAGAAGCCCCAATATGCTGCTTCAGAGAGGCCTTTACTCTGAAAAGAGAATATATTTGAATGAGTCGCTTCATACAGACAGTGTTGATTGTTCCTGTACTGGAAACAGGCTCTGGGAAACCTGGACACAAACCTGACATGACAGATTTACACCAAGATTCCTCTGAGTCCACCCATGACCCAGTCACATCCTTTAGTCCAGACCTATCTGCTAATACCAGCTTCGTGCCACCCCACAGCACTCAGCCATCAACTATGGACATCAACCACTGCACCAGCCAAATATCCCCAATGGGGCAATGGGTACCTGGCCCCCCAAAACCTGCCCTGTAAGTTATTTTAGGAAAAGCACCTGTTAAACCCCAACGGAAGTCCAAAGATTTGGAAAAAAGTGCCTTTGGAGCACCACAAAATGATGACTTGTCTTCAGTGGAAGGCCTAAATTTCTGACTCTGATGATTTTGTAATATCAGGTCTCAAATGCCACTGTTTCCACAGCAAAGCACTGATGTTCAGCTCTGTATGGGTATGTACCAGGCCTCACACTGGCTTAGTTTTCATTCCCTCAAATGTCATTTTGAAGGGTTCCCCATTTAATATATAAATGCCAGGTGCCAAAAAGATGATCAGTGACCTTCTGAGATCACAGCACTATCATTTTGCTTTAAGGTACGTTGATTGTCTCCTGGGCATGGTGCCCACAAGTCAGCCTCCGACACCGCAGCACCATCACGGGATGATACTGGTGGAAGCAGCCTCAGACTAGAAGTGACAGTGGTCATATGGTGAAAATTACTCTGAGGCACGGTCCTGGCAGCTCAGGAACATTTGTATCTCCATGAGAGGAATCTGAGTCCAGCAGAAGTGAAACTATCAGAAGTATTTCACTGTCTGGTTACATTTCCCAAAGGTTACTTAGGCATTCAGGAAACCAACTGTGATGGAAAGCTTCTGAGATGTCTCACCGAAAGTTAATGAGACTTTGGCTCCGAAGGGCTTGAGTTATGCTTGACATGAGACTTGAGTAAACACAAAAGTGAGTAAAAATATTTACCTGCACGCAACGCATACATTCTGAACTTGGGGGCTTCCTGGCAAAGTTAAGTTTCAAAACATCTGGTAATAAACCCAAATTTTAGTCAGTTTTACTGGGTCACTGAATCACCCGTTTTTATAGATGTTACTCCTTGCATCTGGAGGACGATGACAGTATTATAAAAGCATTTCAAACTGATAAGAGAACGAACACAAAGTAAAACCAGAATAAGTGTACTCAAAGTAGTGCTGATGCTGGATGATACCTGACCCCCCCTCTAAGAGATTTCTCTCTGACTGAAATTCTTCTAGAGTTCATGCTCATCTCAACAAGTAGAGGATAAAAAACCGAGGGGGAAAAAAACCTGGCAAGGGAAGAAACAGTATTTTAAAGTAAATCAACCCGTGACATGATAACCTGACACACTGCTTCTAAACAGAGGGGAAAGAAGGCACTGCAGGAACACTTTTATTTCATTATCCTCTAAATGCTTGCATGCCCATCTTATATATCTCATTCAGTATCACTTCTAAAGTGGCCATGGTCTTTAGAAAAAAAAATAAAAAAAAAAAACAACGAGTTTTTGCTGCACAAGGCAATTCACTACAATCCTCCCCAGCAACAGGGAAAGGTCTGAGACACAGAACATCACCCCTTCTGCCACTCTACCTGTGCAAAAAGTGGCTTTAGCTGCAGGAAAAAAGATCTGTGTGCACCTGGACCACAGTTAAACCCCACTGAGTCTGTGTTTGGGGAAGAAATGCTAAACTACATCTAGTAAAACCACGCTCTGTCTTTGGAGCATCATACCTACACACATAAGTTCTAAGGAGAATGTTGTGGCCAGTGACAGGATCCAAAGGAATGGCCTGGAGTTGTGTCAGGGGATGTTTAGGCTGGATATTAGAAAAGGGCTCTTCACCCAGAGGGTGGTTGGGCACTGGAACGGGCACCCCATGGCAGTGGCCACAACACCAAGCCTGACACAGTACAAGAATTGTGTTTGGATGATGCTCTCGGGCACCTGGTGTGACTCTTGGGGATGGTCCTGCGCAGACCCAGGAGTTGGACTCGATGATCCTGATGGGTCCCCTTCCAACTCAGCCTATTCCGTGATCTCAAAAACCAAGAATAGACAACTTCCAGAGTTACCAAAACATATGCACGACAACTGAGATCCATGGAGACTTTCAGCACAGGAAAAGAAACTATTTTTAAACAAAGAACTGAAACCACAACACCCTCCACAGTCCAGTTGTGAGCTTTATCTGTGTTTTTCAGATAGACTTACAAGCTCTATCCACCTAAAATGATGCAGAAAAAAGGGATAGAGAACTATTCCAAAACCTCAGCAGTTTCCTCTAGGTCTCAAGAGACGTTTTAGCAATCCTCTGGGAAATTATAAAAATAGTGTGGCATACTAGTAGCTAAAAGAGAATAATTCATTCATGACACCACTCTATTGTCCATTTATGACCTTTTGTTACATTGATGGGTTAGCAGTGCCAAGAGGAAAAAAAATACTCATAGGCAACATCCTCGTCAGCATCAGCCTAGTAGTGGAAAAGGTTGTGGATGCCTCATCTGGAAGTCTGGAAAAATTCCTATACTATAAGTAGAAATAGCTACAGTACCAGGGAAGTTGGCAGATTTGTCAGCATTATGTCCAGATTCAAGGGGCTCTCCCTCAAAACCACACTCCACGTTAACCACCGTCACCAAAACCAGAGAAAATGTGCTACAAATACACATTTTAAAATTTACTTCACTGTTCATTAGCTTAAAATAGAACCTATGTCGCTTTTGAACTCTGACTTTTTGATTAGGAAAACTCATTAAGGAAGATAAAATGAATCAGATGAAATTCATAAACTCTAGTCAAGGATGGCCCTGGAAACCTAAATATGTCTCTTGTTAGGAAGAAAAAATGTTACAGGATTATAGAAAGTACTTAGATTTCTCATTCTAATTGTAAATCTGAGATGTAAAAAGTTAAATTATCTGCCCTGAGTAGGACCACTGACAGAGCTGGGAAGCAGCATTGATATTGCCATCGTGTTTCAGTGGAACTACCTTAATTTTTGTTTAGTCCCCACATATTTTTCAAAACTAGTATTTCATATATATCATTGATAATATATTTCATGCATTCACATATACTTTTAATATATTTTTAAAATATTTTTTTATCCCACAGTTAAAGTCAAGTTCTTCCACTGTTTGGTAAACCTACTTTTCTATTTACAAAAAGTAGATTTGGTACATTGAGATTTAAATAGCTTTCCTGTCAACATCTCTCAGAGATCTTTGATGTTACTCAAAAAGACATATCCAACATCATGTTTTTCCATGGTAAGGCTCAGTCTCTGGGTATGAGTTTAAACTGGCATCTGCTAGAAACATTTTGCGTGCCACTTCTAAAAGAATCAGTATGAGAATTAAATAATAAATCTGCCTGGACAAGTAATTATCAGTTTGTTGTAGCATCCTTCCATAATAATGACAAGTACAGGAGGACTTAATTTAGGATTTCATCAGAAGGGAGATTGGATTTAGGTCACTTACTGCTAACACATTTGTTAAAGATTTTATTATGCAAGTGTTAGTGCTGCAAAATGCTGACGGTATCTTGTCCTACATCAAAAATAATTAGAATTATACAGAATCAATAAGCTAATTCATAACTTTGCACTACACAATTCACGGTTGGTTCCCCAAAAGAGCTCTTAATTGAAGAATCCAAATACTTTGCATTGCTTAGAGCAGAAAACAAAGTTTCGAGATAAAGAAGTAGCCACTACAGACTCCCCAGATATATTTACCCATAAGTAATTAAGGAGTGCTTTATGAAACAAAATATTAATTCCAAAACCAAGGGAACACTCTTGATGTGTTCTCCCCCTCACTTGCTGACCCTGCGCTCTACTCAACCATATTAATAATGCACCATTTTTGAAAAGCCAGAACGGTTAATACATTGCTCCTAATCTCCCAGCCCTGGAAGCTGCAGATAGCATAATTAACGTTTGGGATGAATGTCAGGAGAGCTGCCGCTTTGTTTCTCTGCTTCTACGGAGGGAAACGAGACGGGAGGGAGGTACAGAAAAACTCCAAAGAAAAGCCATTGAGCCCTTTCATATGTATGCGTTTTCTTGGGGTTTTTTCAAGTGTCTGCACAGAAGACCAGCCTCTGAAGCACTGGAAACAATTGACTCTCTTTGCTGTCTCACAAAATGAGGAACGAGTGCCCGGCGTGGCAGAGACAACCCCCGTGGAAGAGATAAAGAGCCCACACGTTCCCTGTTCCCCTCCTCGTGGATGGGGAAGAACAGAACCAGAGGGCGACGTATCTTCATCCACGATCGCAAAGGCATCGCTTGCTGAGCTCGCTCCTTGGTGCAAAAGCTTCTGCAATCACAACTGGGGCCGATAAAAGGAGCACTTTTGGTAGGGCTTGCCTCTTGTCATTTTTATTGTGCTGAAAATTGCAAGAATAAACAATACCTTGTGTTCTCCTGTTCTCTTTCTGGAGAGGCAAATCACTATTAACGTCCTGGATTCCAGAGAACAGCTTTTGATCCAATTTTCTAGGCCTGCCTCCCCTTAAACATTAATGTTTTTGCCATATGGTGAAAAGAGCGAACTGTAATTTTTTTTTCATTTTTTTTCCCTTTAAGTTGCAAAATTTGTAGGTGTTTTGGCACTATTGGACCTAAAAATCTCAAAACCATCACCTAGATACTTAGTACAACAAAAAAAATTACATATCTGTATGTGTTCATGCAAATCCACCCAAAACTGAAGGCCTTTGGCTCCAGAGACTTTATCAAATGTAACCATCCGTGTTCCTTTGTGAACAAGCCAATGACCTCTCTCTTGGCATATTCTCACTGAAAGTAAAGCTGCAATATAGCTAATGTATATCTTTGGTATTCTACATAACAGCCGAACATCACTGATCTCAGACAGCACAGGGAGTTTCACGGGGGGGGGGAAAAAGCCAAAAAAATAGTATTATTATTTATAATACTTTCTCTTTGCTACTGTAATTTCTCTAATCATTCAAACATACATCTAGAACTGGGCCTTGCAGACTGGCAAAAGTCCTACCAGCAAGGAGACAAGACATAAACTAAAGACTTTGGGTCAAGAATGAATTGCCACTTGGATCTTGAACTGCATTTTATGAATGTTCAGGCACTTCCTGAACTTGAGAAGGTTGAACAAAATGTCCTGCAGACATTGTTTTAAGCCCAACTTGATACCATTTGAAGCAAAATGACAAGAAATAGAACCAGCCAAGGCACGAAGTGAGACAACCCATTTTTTTTAGCTGCCACTTTCTGCATTGCTTTTGTTTTTAACTGAAACGTGATTTGCCAGTAAATGAACAGCCAAGCATTTACTGTCACCAGATCTCTGAAGTGACAAGTCTTTAATAAGGTTGCCTTCTGCAATAAGCCTTTTCTGTAAGAAGAGAAGAAAATTGTCCCTCAAAACGCATTGGTTAGATTAGATTGATGTCTATAACACCACAATAGAAAAGAGAGTCACAAAGGATCAAATAATTGTCTTAATAATGCCCACTCTGGTGATGACCTGCAGCAGTTTGTACATTAGTAGGCTATTTATGGACCCTGTGATTGCATCAGGTTTCACTGCCAGCAGGCACCTCAGGAATGCACCAACAGCTCTGCAATCCGCATCGCTCTTTGATCTGTTACTGAGAGTGCAGCAACTAATACTTCACTTTCTGCCCAAATTCTAATACAAACATTATTTTTTTGGCTTCATTAATCACTAGTGAAAATATGACACAAGGAAGCAGATAATCTATACCTTTTCTTTGTACAGTATTTTTTATTCTATTTGTATAACAAAATATTTTTTGATGTTTCGTTATTCAACCCTTCCCAGATGGGTCATTTCCAGACACAACTATATCCCACACTCACTCTTGTTGTCAAAAAAGAAATGCGGGAAAAAAAAATAAAAAAATCCAAAAGTAATTCACAGCAAGCCCAGACCACAACTGGACTCATTGCCTTGCTGAAACATGGAAATGCCATGTTGTTCACTTTCCAAACTACTGATGGACACCCACTGTTAGCCTGGGTGGCCAAGAATCTGAAATAAGGTGTCCCTGCCCATGGCAGGGGGTGGACCATGGTTATCTTTAAGGTCCCTTCATACCCAAACCACAGTATCACTCTATGATTAACAGAGACATAGACTGAGGTCCCCAGAATGAAGAAAGATATGCAAGAGAAACTGTTGGATTCACAGAGGCTTTTGGTGGGGTTTTCTGTCGGGTTAGGTTATTTTGGGGTTGATGTTTTGTGGGGTTTTTGGGGTCTTTCTTGTTATTGTTTTTAAGGAAAGCACTGCCATCCCAAACTGCAAACTAGAAACAACGCTGCACATCACTGCGGATGATGAATGTGGAGCAGACTGAAGAAACGGAGCTATAAACAGGCTACACTGAAACCACTGACTAAATCCTTCAGTGGCCGTTCAAGAGTGCCTGTTGCAGCTTCAGGTCTTCCAGCGTATCTCACTCTCCCATCCAAAATGAACTGCCTCTTTATACAGCCTACAAATCAGCTTTACCACGTGAAAGCCTCTTGTAAATGGAAAAGGCATTTAAGGTGCATTTAGCAATATTTTAATATATCTACCATGGCATCTTGTATTCTGCTGACGCTGCAGAAAAATGAATTGATATGGTCAAAATAGATAGGTTTTCTTTGTCACGGTTTTATGATTATTTCCACCTTTGTTTTCGCTTAAATGCTGTTCAACGTGTTCAGTTTTAGGCAGCCTTTGAGAAATGATTAGCGAGAAAAACATTTCAGATAACGGTTCGTCTGTTTTCGTTCACACTGACATAGCAGATATGCCATTCCAGGCCGGGTTCTGAAAGGCCAAGAAGTTACAGGACACCCACCACCCCTCCAGTCTCTTTTGTTAATCATTCCCTAATCAGCTGTTGCTTCCCAAATCGAATTGTTTCAGTCCTTTTAGGCGTGTGGTGCGATGCTAATGCGTGGCAACAGAATGCTGATTACAGACCACTGCGTAGTGCTGGCTGCCCCATTAGTGGCATCCAGCTGGCCATGATCGTGCAGGAGCAAGAAGGATTTAATAAGCCAAGATGAAGAGCAGCAAAATGCCTGCGATGCAAATAAGGACGGTACAGAAATAATTAGCGTGAGACAAAGCATCTTGTTAAGGCTTGAGGTAAATGGGTGTAACTTCAGTAGTCACCAGATTAGACATTGGTATTTTCTATGGTATTTTTAATGTTTCTCCTAACCCCCTTTCTGGCAATGATGAACATAAAAGAGTGGAAGAAACTGGGCATTCCAAGGCCTACAGAGCTAAAAATATCCATGAACAGCTTGAGCACAGTTTGAAGGATTAACTGTATTGAAATCATTTAATTAATACAGAAGAGTGCTATTCTTTTGGAGATCCCTGTGTTTTCAGCTGTAGGAAGCACAGGAGTAACACTGACCTCAAACTCGAATGCTGATAGCGTGGGAAAGTTGGTGTTTTTAGCATCATCTTTAAAAATCAGAGCCTGGAAGCTTGCATATGGGGAGTTTCTGTATTTTTCAAACTTAAAACTTTTTCGTGCCTGCTATTTTTTTCACCTTCTGATCACCGATTACAAAGAACAAAATCCCCCACCACAAGTTTTCCTCCAAATTGCAAGTCCGCCCCCAAAACATCATGGTAATTTTTTTTCCTTCTGCATCCAATTGATGTGAGTCCTAACAGGCTTCAAACAGAAGTGCTGAAGGTGGAGATTACCCCATCACTACTTTAAAAGTGAACACGGTACCATTTTTCTTACTTTATACATCTTGGCCTAAATTTCCTCAGGGTACAGAACTTGGCTGTGTGTTACTTTGGTACAATAAACAGTCAATGGTTCCATAAATACCAGGGTCCAGCTTCTGAGCTGATGCAAATTGACTTAAATAGAGCTAAGCAGCCTGACACCAGCTGAGGAAACAGCTCTGTAGATCTAATTATACACGCAGCAAAGAAGTCACTAAGAGCTCTATCTTGGTTCAGCCTCTTTGACGTAATTAACTGCACAATAAAACGCTCCGTGATCAAATAGCTCAGCTCCTTTGATGTACTCACTTTCCATTTCCTTCTATAAGCACATCTGAGAAGAAATTCCTTCATATGTCCACGAACATTTGAAACCATCCACACCAGAGCCTGCCGGTTTCTGTTTCGTGCCTAATCCCAAACGCTCGGGAACAAAAAAGCAAACTCCAGCTGGGTGCTGTGACTGCAGGATAAGACTCCTTAAATACATCATGTCCATCAGTACCACCAGAGTCGCGTCAGCTGCGATCAGGACCAAAGCCACATTCTCCATTTCGTTCTACAGGGGCCTGGAAAGCTCTTGGGCACTGACAAAAGGGTCTGGATTGGAATCCATGACCTGGGGGGTGAAGGACTTGCTAAATCCCCTCCATGGCTTCTCTCTGCCTCTCTTCTCTAGTCCTCACTCTGGAAACAAGGATGCCTTTATCTGAAGCTCCATCAACCTTGGGAGGGGGGGAAGGCAGTCATTAGCATGCCTCAGTTACATAGAGGGTTCATGCCTTTAACTCCTTGTCAATTCATTACTCCGATTTTTGACAAAGAAGCCTGGATTAAATCCATGAGTAAATGGATTTATGTCGTTTAGTCACTCGGGTTTTATAAAACACTCTGGAGCTTCGCTGCATTGCCCTACTCCTACAGGAGCTGGCATGCTATTCCCACGGACAAAATTTATTAAGCCCGTTATATTATTCTTTTCTATATCAAAATTCTCTATGTGTTTTAGTAATTTGCCTCCTAGAATCAGGGTACACAGAGCCTGAGAAGTGTTAAGTTAAACAACTTCTCCTTGCTTCTCTCTGCTTTATTTCTCCCTAGAAGCCTTTAAGCCATTCACAGCAGTCCCTGACAGAATGTGCTGGAATACAATAATATATCAATTAACTACAGTCAACCAGCTGCTAATACTATTTCTCCAAAATGTCTTCATTATTAATGGAAAGCACTGTGGTGTGGCAGCATGCTTGAAGACTAACTGAAAAAGAAATTATGACCCAGTTCCATGAATAATTATATTGCATTTCCTAACGTTTTCCTACCACATTAATTAGTACAGTTGTGGTTTTAAGTTCACAGAACCAATTTGACCTCTTTTAGCAAAAGCCCACAGAGGCCACCCAGCCAGCAAAACCTTGTACTTGTCATATATTTCCATTTGATAAAGCTTTATAAAATAGGCACCATCGACGGCTTCATGTTCAGAGATGTTTTCATTTAACCGCTGGATATTGCTTCCAAACCACTTTCTAGAGCATTTAGAAGAAAATAATCTGGAAGAAAGTTAACTGCTCTAAATGGCTGTGCATGGAATTACTCACATGGGTGCTAATTAATCTAGATGAAATCTGGGACGTGACAGCTCTGGAGACTGTTATAAAATATAGAGCCCTTATTTCTTGTATGCCACGAGGTCAAAGGTGGCGCAGGTGACACGTGTCTGGGAGGGGACGGCGGCTGGGGCCGCTTGGTGGCCCTGAGCGTGGCGGTGCAGTTCCAAAGTGACACGTGTCACCACCACGAGAGCTGCCCTGGGCGCTGGCACAAATTGACACCCGCGCTGGCAGCCTCGGCCGTGGGGCCACGGGTGGGAAGGGGGTTTTGTGGCTGCTCTGCTCTTTTGCTTCCAGACGTTGTCATCTCAGATAACACTGGTATCTCAACACATCCACAGCCCAGCGCCCTTCTGCCCCTTCTTCCCTGTGCCCTGCCGGGCAGTGTCATTACCTTAGACAGCAAGGAAATGACTAAAATACCTTAGATATATAGACTGCTTCCAGAGACACACTCCGATTGCATTTAAACTCCACTGCTTTTCTAAACAAATTTAAGTTTGAGCAGCAATGCAGTGCATAATAAACAACAGTGAACCATTAAAACACAGAACCGCTGCGCTATAGTTCAGAGGTAGTAAATGGTTTGATAACATTTCATGTTCAATTTTGTTTTAAGTAACAGCTGTCTGTGCTTCTTGCTGTCCCTGCAGGAGAAAAAAAATCAAAGCTAATCCAGGAAAAAAAAAAACTCTACTCCCCTTCTCCTTTCCAAAAGGAATTCTTCAACTATTCACTCAATTCAAATCTAAAAATAACTCTGGGAAAAAAAAATACTTGGAAAGAAAAAAGAATGCCTTCCTAATTGCATATTAATTGCTATACCCAATCGTAACTTTCTTTTTGCACTCCCAAGTAACATCATTTGCACCATTATAAGGCTCTGGAGGATCCTGCCAACAGAGAACGTGCGTGTCAAATAATTGACTCAACCTGCCACTTCCCCACAGGGTCAATAAGGAGCAGCTGGACTTGAAATCCCTACCTCCAAACAACAGCTGCAGCACACGGAGCAGAGGTACAGCCTTTGTGTTCCACCTCCCGGTCTAAAGCGCTCAGATAAATGCCCAGGCAATGGAGCAGAATATAAAGAGACAAGTTCACCACTTCACTCAGGGGTGCAGAATAGGGATAGCCAAAAGCAAAAAAAAAAACTGAGGAGGGAAGGAAGCTACAAAGGAGGAGAGAGCAAAGCATTCTGGAACCTGCCAGACCCCTGCACCAGCAGTTCATTTTAACGCCGTGCAACTGCTCTCGATATGTAGGATATCCAAAACTCAGAAAACCCACTAGACAATGGGTCTACTGCACCTCTCCCTTTCAACTAGGATATCTGGGAACTAAAAATCCAGACGAAACAGCTTCTCAGCACTGGATAAGGGTCTGTGTCAGCCTACCTTGCTCCTGCCTACCCCCAGTCCTGGCCAAAGGGAAAAACAACCCCAAACATGCTCTTCGTGGCTCTCCACAGCTCAACACCTGCCCCTCTTTGGCCAGACAATGGCAGGGTCCCTTTTTCCTGCATACACAACATAGCAGGCGATTATAATTGCCAGTGCAGACAGGTTACTGACCACTCCGGTGAAAATCCCAGCTCACCGAGCAACCTGACATTGAAGCAGTATTTATACTTGGTATTATATGCCCGTAAAGAATTCTTTATTCTCTCAATAGTCGCTGAAAAATTTTACAGTTCCTTATTTCCCTCTCAGCTTCTGCTATTTGGAGCCAACATACGAGTCAGATTTATTTTTGCAGTACCGTGGCTATAAATTGCATGTGATGGGATTGTCCCTCAAAGACATCTCTGTCTCAACGCGAGCCTTGCGGAATCTGAAACACCACACTCACCCCACCACAAGCGCCAGGAAATATACCACTGTTTTCCCTGCAAATACTTGTGCTTCCAACGTGGGAGCTAACTCAGTGTTTGTTCCAGGAGGCAGAGGAAAAGGCTAACACTGCCATCCTGGCTGGATTTGATGATCCTTGTGGGTCCCTTCCAACTCAGGAGGTTCTGTGATTCTGTTATTAGGGATCCTAATGCTCATCCTTCCTCATTAGCAACAGTGACGCAAAAATTCTTTGACTGCAAAAATTCCTTCTCTGCTAAAATTTAGGAGTGCTTTGAGAACTAGTGTTAAGTCTACAGATTATTACCCTCTGGATTTACACTCAGAGGTTTGAATTACAAGTGTCTTTGATCTTGCAGTTTCTTATATACACAACTCCACCTCGCTAATAGGGGCTTCTGTACCAGCTGCACACCAGGCTCTTCCCAAATTCCCACGAAGACTCAGACCCCATGCTGAGGAGCATATCCACAGAAGCAACCTGTAGTTATAATGAGATTTTATTCTCATACGATATGCCCCATAAAAGTCACACTGGAAAAAGGAATGCCCAGGGTATTCTACAAGTCCAAGTATGCATATTAATGAGATGTTGCACTTATGCTCTATAAAGCTGTGTCAGTGCCCGTGGAATCCCACGAAAATCAAGGGCAGTGGCGCCTTGACTGTCTGAAGGGAAATATATTTGCTTTGCAGATATTAATGAACTTAGTATTATGTCCATAGGGAGAGATTTAAACAGGGAACACCGTCAGCAGGAATAAAGCACAGTTTCTGTCGTCCCTTCTGAAACGTTTCCCACCACGAGGTTATCCTCGTACAGACCGTATGTGACGAGCCCAAAGGGAGAGGTTTGGTTTGATGTCCCCAGGGAAGAGGTGATCGTCCAACAGGCATCAGTGTTGGATTCCGGGCAGTCAAAGTGCCGTGTGATAAGTTTGCTTCGTATCAGGGCAAGGTTTCAGCATTCACTTCAGAACAGACAGCACAAGTTCAAAGGCTGTTTCCACACACAGAGAAGACATCTGACATGCACTTTTGCCAAACAAAGTGAAAGCAAAAAGAACTAATGAAATTAATCAAGTAGACTGTATTTAATCTATAAAACACTAGCTATACATCACCATCTCAACTGAAGGATAGAAATATCAATATGCAAATAGAAGACTAAGGATTTTTAACCTCTTGGCACACAAAACCCAAAGGGACTTTAAATCAAAGGTGAAATTTCCAGCAGAAGAGGCTGAAAAATCACACATAAACCCCTTTCCCCCAACTTGAGAATATGTAGCTGGACTGAGGCTTAAATACGCAGTTTCTCCTAAGCGGGTGGAAAAGCTGGATGGAAGATGCCAGAAAAGAACACAGAAAAATCCCTTCCTCGCACAACATCAAATCCAGGACACTTGGAGATGGGCTCATGAAAGGCCCCAGTTTCTTGCAAGGGGGAGAAGTCACCTATCCCCCTGGATTTATTGTGCATTAATCAGTGGGATGAACACATAGCAGCTGGTTCTGAGGATTTCATTTCAGCCTGCAGTGCTAAAGAGTTGGGCACTGTCTTACCACGCTGTGTCTTATGTCTCATAGTAAAGACAAGACTAATAGGAAAGACAAGACAAGCACACCGGCTCAGAGAAATTCAATATTCCTGGCTCAGAAAAGCATCCTAAATTCACTTTTGGTAATCTGAAAAGGCGCTCCTGAATCAGGATGAAGACAGAGAGAAAAGCAGAGAGACACAGGCAATGCCAACTCGGTTATTTGCAAGGCGGGACTGTAAGTCAAAGCCATGCTTTATGCCCTGGTGATTTCCATTTCAACTTGAAAATTATACTACTTTTAAAGCTACTTAATTTTGCTTTTACCATCAGCCAGCATTTATCATGTAACCACTGATTATTTTCCAATTATCTTCCCAGTTCTTAAGCATATTCATACTATATTTTTTTTTTATGTAAGAAAAAAATTAAGGATTCAGTAAATTAATCCTATTTAAGTTTAGTAGCTGGTAAAAGTTACTCTTTACTCTGTTATCTCATGAGAGATCAGGTTAGAAGCAAAGTGAGAACTTGAGTAACTCTTTGCGTGGTGTTTGTTCAAAAATTCTTCCCAGGAAGCATTGCTTATTCCTATGGAAGAATTTCATAGCTCACCTGATTTATTTTCTATTTTTTCATTAATGCCAAATAAATGAAAGAATCACATAATCCATCCTGAAGCTTAAGTAGGAAGGCAAGATGCACCCTTAAACTGTGCTCACATTTGAATTTAAGCCAGTTGTTCTGTGTTAATTATCAGGCATTTTATCTTGGAAGCCGGCCAGTCAATTCCCATGTTTCCACAGGTCCTCATTGTCGATGCTCCCCACATCCCAAGTGCTCTTCTCGTCTGTTCTGTCATTTCATGTATACCAGACAGACCCATTTTTCACCTTCCCAGGAATACAGTAGGATACAGAACCCATGAAGTATGCGGCCAATATCATCTAACCTATTAAATGTCAGAATCGTATATCTCAAACCATATGTCAAGATGCTGAAGTCGAGCAGCAATAAACTCATTTTGTTCCTCGTGGGGAATGCGCTCCGGCTATAAGGATCCATGTGGGTTTCCTTCTGGGGAGATTTGACTGTGAGCTACTGTTGATGGCTAGCGTGGCTGGAAACGATGGTAGGAGTTGGCCACTTAAAATCTCAGATGGGAAAACAGAATAAAATTTAATACTCCCTTCACAGTTAATTAGCACATACTAGTTTGGTCCTTTGTAGGGTGAGCCAATGCTTGCTCCAGCATGAGCCTCACCTCATGTATTTCTTATATTTTAGTATTTTATTTCACCCTCACATGCCACACTGGACATTCAGCTTTGGGGGAAATCGCAGGCGACAGAACTGAATTTAAATCCAACCCAAGCGGCAGCTTTCCAGAGGCAAAGCGGCGACGTGAGTTCATTGGAAACAGAACCCCCAGAGAAGCCATCGCACACCCTGCAGGATGCCAGGCCAGCAAAACCAGGCGCGTGCTCCTGGCTCCGGTGGAAGGGCCGCCGTCCGTGCCAGCAGAGTGGCTTCTCTCTCGCTGGGGACTGTGCAGCTGGTACCCGCCCGTCCCACCTGGTTTATCTGTGCTGGGGACTGCCAGCCAAACCCACACTTGGCAGGCAGCTTCTGACGGGAGTTATCTCCAAAACCAGCGTCTCCACGATGGGAGCCTCCTTGCAAACCTTCCCCAGCCTCTCCTGCCTCTCACCCCACCTCGGCACAATTCCTGCTCAGATCCAGCTGTAAATCCCTGCTGCAGACACCAAGGTATAGCCCGGCGTAAGTCACAACAGATTTGCCAATGTGAAAAAGCTCCGAAGAAAACAAAGATGTATTTTATCCAAGAATCTCACTCGAGTTACATGGATTGCTAGTCCTCATTTATTTCTCTTGTTTGTTCCTATGCATACACAGGGTGGGAAACGCAAGATGATTTAAAGCCTTCAGCAGGGTAGCAACACTAACTGGATCGTTCCAAAATGAAGGCTGGACACCTTCTGCATTGGGCTGATTTGACAAGCCAGTTGAAATTATCAGATTTCTGGCTGAAAGTCAGTACGGAAGTAAAGGGAAGTTACTCTGGTCTTTTTTGTCATGCAAAAAGTAATAGGAAAGAAAAAACCCTCTAGTTTCCACTTATTTTAAAGGTTATTTTTTTCCCCACACATAGCTTGCTACAGTAGTAAGACACCTCCAAATACAGAGAAATCAGGAGGAAAAAAAATAACCCAAAGAAACAAAATAATATCTCAACCCTGAAGTAGAGACAATTCTGTTAATTCAGCTACATGCCTGTAAGAATTTTCAAGCTATCCAGGCTCCTGTTATCATAACTGCTATTAAACTGTAAGGATAAAATGAATAAACACTTTGACAAATTTCAATTACTGGAGAGTTAACTGCTGTAAACATGCAAGAACCCATGCAGAGCCCTGCCTTGTATTAGTGACACTCATTAGCTTTAACCGAGTTACGGGAGGTGTTACTGATGCAGCACACTAAGGTTAGATAAACTTTCACATGTGTTCCCTGAGTACATTTACCTTACACAGAGGAGTGTGTTTCCCTGATCCTCCACAAGTTTTAGAGGGAAGAGGTGACAGAGAGCCACGTTTTCAGCTCCTTCCTCTAAGTCTTACTTGGGCCACAAGTGGGTATCTCAGGAACCATCACACAGGACAACAGACATTCCCAGCCATCACAAGCTCCAATATTTCTGCCCAAAAGGGACGCTTCCCCCCTTTCTCTCAATAGTTGTAGCAAAAATACCGACACCTTTTGTAAGTTTTATAAAGTATCATGTGCAATGAAGACTGGCTTTGTCCCCTTCACATTATCAGCCTTCTACCTTAACAGCAGCCTGAAGAACATACAAGGGAGCGCCGCTGCCTTGGCAGCTGGCTTATCACTGCACAAAATGACTTGTCTGTTGGGATAATAGTTAGATTTGGGCTTTGGGGGCAGCACTGAATCTCTCTGAGCCCGGTGAGAGAGCAGCTACACGAAGCAAGTAAATCATTTTAATTTGGTACCAGTCGAAAAGCGGGTTTTTTTTTTTTCCTCGACTTCAGCGAGATGACAGTGCCATGATGGCTGATTTTCATTTCAATCAGAGCAGCATATGATTACCACCTAATTAGAATGTAGAAATAGAAAAGGAGATCATTTTTTAACCTACCCAAGAGAACGGTGCTGGGGGAGGGGAGGAGATTATGTTAATCAACTGATACTGGCATATCAGAGCGACCAAAATAGCCGCCTGAATTTATATCGGCACCCTTACTGTCCTTGAGGATCTGTCAGTGGCTTCAATAGAAACCTGTATTTTCAGGGCTTTACCTCCGAGTAATAAATACATGCCACTGCAGGCCCGAACTTGTCATAAAAGAGATCACCTTAGGCACCAATACATATATTTTGATCAAAATTTCACATGGTTTAGTTGACAGCTGTAAAACTGGAAGCATGAAAACCAGCCAAGCAAAATTAAAAGCAATGCTATCTTAGGGGGAGTTGTTTGCATTAATATACATTTTTTTAATTTGCTTTCATTAATTAAATATTGTCAGCTAGATACTCCACTCCTTTCTGGAATAAACACAGAAAGTTAGTTGCTCTGCCCCAGGGGAATCTAACTGAGGTTACAGTAAATGAAACTGCATCAGACAACGTTTTCCAAGACACATTGACTCCATCTGCATCCTTCTGGAGAGATAAAAGACAAGAACTCGTCTCAAGATGCCACTTTGTTTAATTGTCTCTGAAGAATGAAGAGCCAAAATTAGATTGCCAGGGCCACCAAATGGAGGGGGAAAGAGAAATTAAAACCAGATTAAAATTAATAAAGAAATGATCTTTCGGGCAAGCCTGCCTTGTGCAATAGAGGACAGTCCCTTTGCTCTGCCCTCCAGGGGAGTGGCTGCCCATCACAACATCTCTCTCCAAATGAGGCACCAGTACCCAGTGCATAAAACAAAGTTCCACTTATCCCAACCTGACCAGGATTTTGCTCATCCTGTTTTTCTGAAAACCTTTTTTGGCTGAGGGATGATACATAATTACCCACTAACACACAGGCACCTAAATCCCCTGTACTTCAGGCAAACTAAGAAAACGTCTCTCTTCGGCAGTGAGTGCAGCAAAAAGGAATCAGGAATGTGTTGATGATTTATTCCCCATTTATGTGCTTTTAATTTGCATCAGTTATTTCAATGGCACATATATTGCCATTGCACTCTTCTGGCTGTTGTTCTACTGGGGCGGATAATAAATGTTTTGAGATATCGTGCAAGAGAAAGAACAATACTTTGAACTAAATGTGCTGTTAAATTGAAGTCTTTTCTTGAGCAGTGAAAAAGTTCCTGAGGCTTTTCATGTCGGTGACATAAGCTAAGGCATACACTGAGCTCTTTTTGTCACCCTTCTGAGAAGCACAGCAAAGTAGAAGCAGATAACTTCTAATATTGCAAACATTCGAAGACACCAGCCACAAAAAACCAAAGAGAATTCTCTCTCCATCACCCTCAGAATTGTAGGGGAGTCCAGGCATTTAAAGGTGTCACAACTTTTTTGTGGTACCATTATGGGTGAAATCAGGTGGCAACACCTCCAACCTTACAAAATTGTCACACACAGAAACACTCGGACCCGTTCAAAGAGCTTAACGTGCATTTTTAAATGAACCCCAGCGTATCACTTCCCAAAAGGATGGGCTCCAGCTCTATTTTGTGCTCTGAAGAATTCTATTAAACCTCTGGAGCGCTTTGTGTGAAATGTGAAAACACAGTTTGCTAAGGAGACAGCCTAGGTGGTCTGCAGTAAATTAACCACTAGTGCTGACTGTGGCCATTCCAGGGAGTTTGCTCTGAGGGATTTCTACACTTACACATAACACCATTTACCAGCTTCTAAACTCGATTTGCCCTCTGGCTGCAAGTCAGCAGACCTCGGTGTAAAGCACGGCCACAGACTAGTCCAAGGGCTGCATTTCAAGTCACACACAGCTGAGTCCAAACCACTGCCGCCTGTTTCTGTAGTTGAGTTTTAGGCTGCTGGACGTTCAGTAAATTACAATAGATCTCTCTCTCTTGTTGCTTTGTAACAATTAACCTCAGGAAGGAGCTAACTCCATTTGCATGGTAACGAGACATTCATCTGAGTGACATCAGAGTCAAGGATGCTAATAAGTTTTTATACAAACACCTGAGGGGTCAAGCACAACCACAGTGCTTGGATAAGAAAAACCTTTTATTAAATGCAAATCACTTGTCTTGTAAATACTACGACAGAAGCATTCGCACGACTCATACACACCATGTAGGACAGGAGTCATTCAGGTTATATTTTCAGGCCCCCAGGCTGACTAAGGAATGCAGCAACTGGTTTATTTATATTTTGAATTAATATCAGTGTGGATAAAATCTTCATTACAGCATCAAAGGAAAGGAGTACTACAGGAAGGCAGAGAGGAGAACACAACAACATTGCCTTATCTTTCACAAATTTGTCACAGATTCCTGGGATGTGGGAAGGCAGAGGAGACACGGCTGGCAGAAAGCACAACAAAAGACTTAGAAAATTGTCACCTTTCTATCTTATTCACCAACCTGGCTCTGCTAGGTGTATTGCTATGGAAGCAGATTCCCTAGCGAGCACACAATCATTCCGGTCTCTGCCTTGCACTCAAACTTCTTCAATTCATTCAATCAATTCCCATTCTACAATCAAAGGGTTGGAGAGACCTTAGTGAGTGGTTGGGCACATGGGCATAACTGGCTGCCGGACACTTTGGGGACTAAAGGACAAGGAATGAAGAGAATGAGCTGACTTTGATTCATTTAACTCTGGCAGAGCCAAGTGCAGGAGGCCCCCCTTGCTCCGGAGGGGCTGTCAGCAGGACACACGGACTGGTCCTGACAGCCAGGTGGTGTCAGGGGAGTAGGTCTGGGCAGTGATCACGGGAGGCAAATCGTTAGAGGTTTCGCTCCCAGACTGGAATGTGTGAATTTAAATGTCCCATGGGCATAGTGGGAATTGCTCTGCCTTTATGACAGAATTTTATAGAAAGGACTCTATCATAGGGCTGTCTGCAGCAAGAGGAGACTGTAATGTTGAAACAAAGTCCTTTTCATTCTGCTGCTGTTTGATGAGAAGTTTGGGTGATGTATAATATTACGACTCAAAGCCCAAAATCAAATCCAGGGGACTAAGTGTACACATCCCCAGAAGTGTTCAAGGCCAGGATGAAAGGAGCCCAGAGCACCCTGCTCTAGTGGGTGGCATTCTTACCCCCAGGAGTGTTGGAAGGAGATGACCTTTAAGGTCCCTTCCAACCCAAAACAGTCCATGATTCTGTGACAGTATAAAACGAATCAGGTTGATACCTGGCACAGAGCTACATCACCTCTTTGAAACCAGACAAACTGTGCTGCCACATTAAACAACAGCAACAATATGCTTCCCAAAGATCCCTTCTACAGTGTAAGCTACTGCTACCTTCAATAAAATTAGCTCGCTGTATTTTGCTGCTGTCCTACTTATGACATGCAAAACTTGCTGGAATGCCACCATTCCAAATTCAAGCCAGGAGACTGCGGAAAAACCTTAGGAAGAGGGGAAACTTTGTATACAGAGGAAGTACAGAGTTATGGATAACTGAACCCTCTAAAGGTATCTTGACTGAAAAAACCAGTACTCCACTTCCTTCAAAACTCAACAGAAGCTCTTGGGGCTTAGCTCTGAATCGCCATATTCACTGATATGCAGTAATTGCATCAAATGCATCACACGAACATTTTCAAATGCATAAAATAGTGTGAGACCTCAGCTTGGCGAGACTGGGATTCAGGGTGATGAGAAATCTTTAAGACAAACAACTATGAGCTATACTAGTCCAAATTGAACAAGCAGCCATGGTGTAAGCACAGTAGGATAATTTTCAACAATTGCTTTGTAGTCAGGCCAGCCTGGGCTCCTTTTGCTGTCCAAACACTGTAAACCGCAGCTACTGATTTAAAAATAATTCCAGTTAAATTGGGAGTTTGCAGGGAGCAAGGCAGGAGGTGCATATCCAATACAGACTCAGCTTTTGAGGAAGAAAAGCTTGTTTCCAGAGGGGGGAAAAAAAAGTTTTGTCCTGTTTTTTGAATTATGCGGTAAAAATGCAACTAGGAGAAATTATAAGATGGTAACGCAGCACAAACAGAGGTTCTCACATCACACGTCAAGGTTAAAATTACAAATTAACAGACAAGATCCCCAAAAATACAAGTCTGGGGCTAAGATGATGACACTTAGGCACCTATAGTGTTAATAAAGCCTGTCCATCCAGAACTCCTGCTTCATGCTCAGGTCTCTAAGTCACAGGAAACAACTGTGACAGCGATGAAAGCCACAGCAACCAAGTACTCAGAGCTATAAAGAACCAGTGTCCTAAGACAGACACCCCTCAGTGCACCTCCAGGTCTGAAAACCTCAATGTACTGTTCCAATCAAAAGGTATTATTTTCTTTCCGTTTCAAAGCTGGCAAAACCCAAACCAAACAGTAGAGAACTGCTAAATTCATACCCTCAATGTATCGGATTCTTGGGGGAAAAAAAGGCCTCCTTAATACACTGCTAGAGGAAAAACATTACTAATTGCATCCCTGTATGCAGTGCTTCTCCACTGGACGCTTTGTTCAGTGTTTTCAGACAAAATACTGAACAAGTTTAGCGGGCTGAAATCTGCTGGCTGTCATCACGAGGAAACAGGCACATCGTCAGCTTCAGACGTGATTATTTTATTTGTTTTGTCATTTCTTTGCTGCACTGCTCCAATCCGACACCAGGAACTATCAACCTGCTAAGAACTCAAACCACACAAAGACAAAAACTAGAAAGGGGAGAGATGGAGATCACTCTGCTGAAAGCACTTCTGTCTCCTACAAATAATCACTATCCAGTGCTGCCACTGGACCCATCCTGTTAAAAATCCACGCATTCAGCGAGTGTTTCAGGGAAAACAAACACTTCCCTATAAGCAAACCAAAAATTAATGAAAACAGAAAATATCCTAGAGCTCTTTACTGTAAAGTGACCCCTGGAATGCCATTGACCTTTGGTGGCTGTTTCTACTGACAACTGGTATAGACATTTCCTTTCCAAGAATCTCCTCATTATTAGCCGAAAACTCTTGACACTCACAAACAGCTTTGGAAGAGAATAGTCTTTTGCTATGCCAGGAAAGATCACAATGCACAGGAAACGCACAGTATGGTTTCAAACAAAGGTATTTCCCTTCAACTCTGGCGCAGCTTTTAGATACAACAATCTTCCCCTGGCTATATTGTCCTGACCTGACTTCAATGGTCTGAAAACTAAATAATAAAAAAAGACTTCGAGGCTCAAGCCTATGTTTACTCTTTTCACAGTGCTGGAGTCAAAGACCATAAAGTCTTCACCAGAAAATCTGAAAAATAAAAAGTAATTTATTCCATACCTCATTGTGATTCTTGCTTAACCATTCCTTAATAGTGTTAAGGGCAATGACAGCAGCAGGCTCATTTGGAAAACCTAAAGAGAAGAAGAAATGAGAGATAAATAAAAGGAATACCTTTTATATATATATATGAAAACAAAAATCTGGACTTCTTTTTTTCAAATTCCTATTTTTCGAAAGGTTTTGGAACTACACCTGGTCAACTCCCATCTTCACAGATCTTATAAAGCTTTTAGGTAACATCAAGTACTTTTTCCCCCCACTAAATAAACTGAAAATAGGCCCAGTGATGTTTTAGTTTAGTGGATTTATTTTTATTATTTTACTTAACTATAGCTAGGAAAGCTCCACCGCTCAGGAGAAGAAACAATAGAGAGCTATACATGTGTCATACTAGGCAGGCAACCATAGAACACATTTATCACAGTAACAAATATTAGGCTTACATTTCATGGCAGGCAAGAAAAATTTCGCCGTTCCTTAAGGCATAAGGGCTTCCTTAAGGCTTGCTTTCTTTAATCCATCTGTCAGCAAAACTATACCACACTACAACCCCAATGCCATAGGGCCTTATAAAGATAGAAGCGTTTGAGTTGGAAATCTCTCAATCTATGACCTAAATCATAACAAACAACATTGGAAATTAAGGAATTCACAAAGCATAAGGGTATGATAAGGCCTGATGTTGCCTGATATACTGGCAATAGTAACTCCCACCCTCCTAGCACCAAAAAATATCAGAAATCTTTCCAGGGACACAGACTTTTTGCTTTGATGGCCTCTATCTATCAAACCCAAAGATGCTCTCATTACTTAGGCCGCCTTAATTTAATTTTCCTTTAAATTCCTAACTTGAGGGCAGCAAATAATTTCTGTGAGGATTTAAAAATAAAAAGCCATAAGCTCTACAAATCGCTCTCGGTAGGTTAGATTAATGGGACTGGCTTTGAAGAGGTGGAGCTGCAGGCACAGTGGACAAGTAAGAAAGAAAAAGGCATGAAATTTGGTGTACAGCTGCAGAGATACAGCCTTTCTTACATCACCTCCGTGCCACAAACTGAAATGCAGACGTGGCAAAAATTAGAATTGTCCAGCTTTTTGACTCGTATCCTCTTTTACCCTTTTTTTCAGAACTTGTGCATTGCAAGAGTAGAAAAAAACCCAAACCAAAGTCTCTCCACTGTGTCACATCCCCAAAATATCACTTCCTGCAACTGGACTCCGCAAGGATTTAGTCCAGCAGCACATGTACTGTTTGGAAGTGATAGATGACAACCATCCAGCAAGTAAAACAGTCAATATTTGGGTAACACCAACATTTAGCATGTGCTTCCTTTGCAGGCATTTCTCAATAAGGCATAATTTTTACACTTCTAAAAATATTTTTACAAAATTCCGGATAAAAAATTAGCTTAGACCCTACAAATGTTACTGTGGATATGCTCCCAATGCTGCTGGGAAAATAGGATTTTGTGACATTTAACAACGCTGCTGATATCACCAAGGCATATGTCCCGTGACACAAACTAATGACCATCAACAAAACCCAAAGCAGGGACTTCCACCAGCCTCATTTTCACTGTACTAAATAAGAGAGCTCTAAGCAGGCTGTCTGCTCAAATCAGCAATATCCCACCTAACAAACTGGGGCTTTTTCACACAGAAATTGTGCACCCTGAGCCTCGTGGCCCAGCCTGGACGTACAATGTACACCGGGCAGAGGGGCAAAGGTGTATTTCGGACAACTGATATACCGTTGTTTATACACTGAATGGTTTATTTTCAGAACAATCCTCCCTCCAGCAAGATTAACTTTTCAGGCTTGTTTTGCCCTCCCTAACAGAAAGCATTAGCCCAAAACTGTGATAAAACACTGGCGATTGTATAGAACCTCTCCATAAATTGGAGACTATTCAGAAAATGGCTCCCATACTAACCAGTCTTAAATAGAAGCTTATCTAGAAAGCTGGTGTTCAATTACTCCCAAGTCACCACAATGTAGAGGAAATGGTTCAGCAACCAAAATAAAGAGCCTCAAATTCTGTATATGATTCCAGAAAGCACGCTGAAATCCATAAGAGCCTTTTATGATCGGTTACCATCCGCCCCCTCTACCCCCCCAAAATAACAATCTAATTAGCATTTTACACACATTTCTGGTACTCTTAAGGAAAGGATTATCTTACTGGCTCTGTGCAGAAGCAGGATGGAATTCAGCCTCCTGTTCCATACCCTGCACCAGCACAAAAGACCCTGTGTCTCTGATTCCTGAACACAAAAACATTTTGGTCTACAGGACCGAGTTAAGGGACGATAAAGCGAGATGGCATCTTTTAAAACATGGGGGTTTTTGCATTGCTTTTATCTCTAAGCTACGTTTGCCTGCCACAAACATTTCTGGGTCTGCCCCCATGTGCAGCCTCAGCCCCCCTTCCACCAAGAAAGCAATCTCAGGGAGCACGTGGGAATCAAATTACTGGAGAGAAATGAGCTCGAGGAGCCTCACAGTTAAGCGACTGCTGGAGCAGCAGCTCAGGCAATTCTGGCTAAAGGCTCAATTTCACAAAAGATAAAACAGGTAAAGTAATGAGTGACACTGGCCCATGTTACTGCAGCGAGTGCTCCTCCAGCATACTGAAAAGGACAAGGGCACCAGAAGGCACACGCGAGCCACGAGCACTGCCTCCACGGGACATCCCTGGCTGCAGAAAAAGGGATGGCTGTACCTCATGGACAGGTGTGTGGTGAAGTCTATCTACCCACAGACACGTCTCCAACTTGGACTGGGCTTCTACATCCTCTACTGGCAAGGCAAAACTCGTGGCAACAAACTATGCCATGCCACAAAACCAGTCCAGGCTGTGACTGGTTTCCTGAAGAGCTGGCTCAGCAAGTGAGAATTTTACTGCCACCCTCTGCGTTTTGCAGTGCCTGCCCATCACGTCTCACCATCCATTACCAGGATCCCAACCCACAGTGACACAGTCTAGGAAAGGTTTAGGGGCCTTCAAACTTCTGAGCTTCTGCAACTCTTTCCAGGACTTTACCACTTTATTCCTGGAGACTGTGACCCTGAAAAATGGCTGGCAAAACAAGCTGTATGCTGTGCAAGTTCTTGCAGTCATCATGGCCATAATTTTCCAGAGGAGGCACGATAAGACCTGGCAGAATTATTCTGAGGTATCTGATATGAAATAAACATGCTGTTTTAAGACGAGAAGAGTGTGGAGGAGAACTAAGATAGTAACTAGTGATACACACTGACATTCCCATTACATTTTGTATTTATTCCCTAGGAAGACACTGGTAAGAACGTAAGTCCTCCTGTTCCATCAATGTGCAGAAAATATGCAATGAATTCCCTGTTGTTAGACACTAGTGCAAATGCTCAGCCTTTTGTGCTTGGGGGATTCAGCAGAGAGACATTCTCTCTATTGTGAGTTTCTCTTACTCTATGCCTAATTTGTCTGTGTAGTATCTGAAAAATGTACGTAAGTAGTTCACAGAATAAGAGAATATCCTGATTTGGGACTCACAAGTATCATAATAGTCCAACTCCTGGCCCTGCACCATTCTTCAATGAATAACAGTGCAACAAAGATTTTGTGACACAAAACAAGCAGTAATCCATTTCAGGGACTCCTAAATTCTACTGAGGTGCTGGGAACTTTATCTGCCTCTTTTACTGCGCTCGATCCAGTGCTACATCTTACTAAAAATGTCTAACTTACAATCAGGTAATGCCACCTCCCCATGAAAAGCCCATTAACAAAACATAGGTACCAAATAATCAACCTTTAATATGATCTAGCTGAGGATGGTGATAACAGATTATAACAGGAAGGTTATAACAGTAACAAGCAAATGTCAATCCAGAAAATCACTTCAGTAGCTGCAGGGGTAAGTGTTATAATTTGTCAGTTTAACTGAGATGCTTAATGTTTTCTGTAAATCAACTCATCCTGGTTAAAAAAAAATTAGTATCATTTTTTGTTAGCACAGCCTAAGTGCTAGACAGGCTTTTATTCATTTAAAACATGCTCCCTTCTCCATGGATTCTGAAATGCTCATCGCAGGCTTAATACTCTCATTTGCCAGTTTTAATGGTTTCATTTTGAAGAAAATCATGGAAAGAACCAAATGCACATCAACACAAATACTCATTATGTGTTTTCATATTTTCTCAGAAAGATATCTACCCTGGCATGTTTGTGCATATATCAAGACGTAACAGTTTGCAGACTGTTCCTGTGTGCTAAAATCAACCCCGAGCCCCACTCTTTAACGAACACGACTGTTAAAATGGAATAACTTCCATGTATTAAGTTTATCAATTTCCCAATGTGTTTATTGATCTATAAATGATGCTCTTCCCATAGTAGCTTGTCCCATTTTTACCCTGTGGAGCTGTACCGAGGGCCGTCCCCGCAGTCAGCGTGACAGGGCATCTCCACCATGTATCAAGCGCTTGCTATGTGGGAATCATCAGCAGCACCAGATGGCACGGGCTACAAAGATGTTTCAAGGGAAAGAAGATGGAAAGAAGAAGGGGGAAGGAAAAAGAAAAAAGGCTCTAGGCATTTATTCCATGCATGTTCTGAAACCTGTTATTATTACTGGTGCTGCAAATACTTTCTGAATCACAGCCGACATTTAAATAACTGTGCTTCGTTATTGCCACGGGAGTTAAGGCCAGCTATTGACAACACACTGCTCACAGTCCTTCAGCCTTATGGCTTTATGACAATAAAAGGAAACCATTGAGATGCACAGCCCAGCAAACTCGAGGTAGGGTTAACTCAATACATCCACTTGTCCTTCAGCTGGGAAACGAGCAGTATAATCTTGCAACTGATCCCGTATAATCATCTTGTCAAAGATGTATTTCAGTAGTCAAAATGAATTCACTCATGCTAGGCTGATTCCCATTACCAGGGTAAATCCGGCCCCTTTGGGAGCAGAGATGGTTGTGCTCTACCAAGAAGCTTGTTGAGTTGTTATTCTTGAGCTTTTTTCTTCCTTTTTTCCCTCTCCCTCTGTTTTTTTTTTTAAATAACCACAGTCACATAGTTATAGGACAAACAAGTTAAGTTGCTACCTTGATCATTTTTGTGGATACTCATGACCTGGAAAGAAAGTGCCCTCATTTGGATCAGCTGCATTGAAGTCTAAACAGAAGAGCCATGAATCTTCTGCTAAATAACCTACCTTGCCTTATTGAACTCATTCAGCCAGAGAAAACCTTATTTGCTCTCCACTCAAAAAGTAACTCTAGGAAAGACAGTGAAATTAAGTTCTGTGAAAAGCCAGTAACCTTTCTGCCACCCCGAGAAACAAAGCTACACCTATTCACTGTATCCTTCATGGACTGAGCTGGAGTCATTAATTAGCATCAAAGGATAATGAGAAATTTTCAAAATGCATACAACAAAACATTCTCCTGAAGAATACATATGTTTCTCAATTTCTCCCAAGCAAGGAGCATGACTTCTAATTTGACTTGAGTGAAAAAATTCAGCGTGCAGTTCCTGAAGAACCCTTTCCAGTTGCACTGAACTGACATGACCGAGGCAGCCAGTGGGAGGTTTCAATAAAGAAACTCAAAAGAAGCATCAAATGCAAAAAACAGAATGTCTGTGCTATGACACAGTGACACAAAGCAGATAAGAGACCTGAAATAACACAGAGCTCTTCTTCCTTCCCCAAAGTGCATTGGGCAACTCTGTGATCCATGATTAAAGGATGTTGCCACCAGGGCACGTGGTGAACCTCATGCAAGCCAGTGAAACCAAGGCAAGCTGCAGGTGGAGATACTCTTGACAACAGGTCTTGCTCAGCCTTGGCGGGTCAGAAAAGGGGCCCAGCATGTGCTGTGCTGGCTGACAGGGCTCTCCTGGCATCAGCAACCCACCTTCACCAGCTACAACTCAGGTGCTTCTCCGCACAAGCTGCACATCTGGACTCTGCTCACAGCTGTGCCCAAAGGGGTGAGTTACCCAAAGGTGGCCAAGATGCAAGACGAGCCATGTCGCTGTTGTTTCACACCACACCTCACACTCTGCTGCACTGATACCATCGGAAAAATACCTGCCATGAAAATTGTGTTAAAAATGTCAGCTGAATATAGACACACACTGTGATTATTTGGTCACGTGAGCAGAGGCTGGCACCAGCAGGTCTTAAGATTCCACTGAAATAAAACTAGATTTCAAGTACACTGAGTTGCTTGATATTAGCACTGAAGTTTTAATGAAAATGCATTAACGCTTGTACTGCTGAGAAGGGACGGAGCTTCCCTATGAGTACCTTGCTGAAGGATTTATCATCCTGCCATTCTGCAGGGGACCTGCATGTGCGCAAGAATATCACTTCTCTGCAGCAGTCAGGACATTTTTTGTTATTACAAGCCAAGGTTTTGCATTCATTTTTTCCAGCACTTTTAGAAGAGTAGGCTTGCAGGGGGACCACATCATGGATAAATGGATTCTCTAGCAGCCTTATTAAAAAAATACCAAAAAAATATAGCAAGCAATGCTCAGAGACTCTGGGAAGCAAACTGGCTCATAGCTGTGCTGTTCACTGTGCTGTGCGATGGAGCTTTTCCCTCTGTCAGGGAATTTCTAATGCCCAGGTGGAACATTCAAGGCTTCAAGCTGAGCATAGTAGGGGAAACA
This sequence comes from Grallaria varia, assembly GCA_013396735.1. Lineage (NCBI taxonomy): Eukaryota > Metazoa > Chordata > Aves > Passeriformes > Formicariidae > Grallaria > Grallaria varia. The sequence goes on from VWZG01009477.1 coordinate 1,754,874, forward strand.
GCAGAAAGACACCAGCACAGCACTGAAAGGGAAAAGATCTACTGGTCTGCTCTCATCAGCATTCTCCTGTGGCAAGAGAGAGTACACACAATGCAAAGGCAAGTGGAAGATATACTCACACAGGTAGTTTTGCAATTATAAAATCTACCTCTGAGAGCGGATATGCAATGCCTGTGCAAATTACACAGCTGTTCCGACACATGTATGCAGCTGGTTCCTGAGCTCAAGCACATCATTCTCCTTAAAACACACTCTACGCCATATCCAGAGTTGCTATTCCAGAAACATGTAAAAATGTTAATTGAAAGAGGTTTCACAGTGTACATGAGCTCCCTAATGCTGAGTATTTCATCTTCTAGTTAGCCATATACAGCAAGCAGGTTGGGTTTTTAGGGTGGCAACATAATCCAGCCAAAGTAATTTGAAACAAAGTGTAAAGCACAAGTCAGCTGTGAAATCTCCCATCATACACTGAATTGCACAGCAATGGGATATTGGCTTCAGCGTAGTTACAATTCCAACAAGGTTAAACATTTATTCTACCCACTGATTTAAATAAAAATGCCTTGTTGTTCTCAAGTGAAACAAAGTGCAGAGAATAAATCCTACCTCCCTGAAGCACCTTGCTAATGCCACAAGAGAAAAAAAAGCAATCCCCACACACTCTGGATTGAAACTGGAACTTTCTCCTAAAAAATGTGGCCCAGCACAGTGATGCTTAACCTTCAGTGTCACTGTCCCAGGCCCTCCTTGACTCACACTGCCTCTAGAGCTGAGAGAAGATCTGCTATTCAGCAGTGGGAACCAAGTAAGGATCCTGGACCTTGCAAAGCCCAGTTCCCTATGGAAATGCATTCTCCTATTGATTGCAGGCTCTAATTGAAGGCTTGCCCGAAGCTGAGATGTTCTTGATGTGCCTCTCTCTGAGTCCCCGATGTCTCTAATACATCTGCCACTACAGCCTGGGCAGGGGGACAAGGGGAGGAATTGCTGCAAGAGGGTCTTTCTTCTTGCTGACGGGATCTTTGTGCAGGGAAAATACCCTGAAGGGCGCCAGGTTGGGGTGGAGGAAGAGGAGGAGCGGGAGGGAGCACAAGATGGGGTTCAAAATTTTGGGCAGGGGGGGTTGAATCTGACAGAGACAACATCAGGGCTGTTGGCTTTGCTGGACCTCTCAGCACTGGAGTAGAACAGGAGGCACATCATAACAGGAGTCGCAAGAACTTGGGGGTGCACAAGTAATGGACATGAAGGACCACAGTGAAACAAGGGGAGGTGTCGGTGTGAAAAGCCTGAGAAACTTCAGAGGAATCAAACCTACACAGGCAACAGAAAAAACCACCCCAAAGTCACAGAGAACACAGACAGCCTTGCCAGCCCAGCTCCAGCCTTTAAATCACTTCCACCACGTTCAACTGCTCTGACAGATGCAACCCAAAGACCTAGCTGGATTATCTAAAACCAACAGAGTACTTGGGGAAGGCCATCCACATACAAGAACAAACAAAACAATCTGACATGATTTCTACTGAAGCTCTGGTCTTATCTCCTCTCTGAGGGAAATCAAAGATTTCCTAGGAGCACATAAAGAAAATCAGCTGAAGCAACATATATTTACTCCTCGTGAAAGGAAAAAAGGGAAAAAAATAGGTAATGAAGACGTTCTTTTATCTTTTCCCCCCAGAGACATATGCAGAAGAAAGTTAGAGGGCAGGCTGGGTGAAAAAGCAAGATACTGTGTCTGGCATATTTAATCCACTTAGTTTAGTCTTTTTAACAAATACATTATTGATTCTTGGTTTGTGTTTATTATTCACACTGTGGATTTTTTTCTCCCAATCTTGCCTCAGGCAGCGATAAACCATCCTAAAGGGTCACACAGACCAGAAGCTATTGTATTCAGCAACTCTACAACGGCTAAAACTGAAATATTCCCAGCCAATCTGGAGCTCAAAAATGCCAGTGCATTTGGGAGGAACTGAGGGGGGTGTTGCATTCTATATTTGATGCTTAATGGCTTGTTCTTCACTGTACAGAAAGGCACTTCATGCTACTTGGACACCCGCTATGTGCACGCTGCTAGAACAAGTGCTTGTGCAGGATGTTGGACTCAACACACCATTGCACTACCTTAGTAATTTTATGCATTAATTTTTTAAGAGGAAGCATTTTTGACTCCTTGCCTAGATGCTGCTTCATTTCTGTAGTAGTCATTTGCCTGGCAAGAGGTGAGCTCCCCACATCCTTCTTTCTGACCAGTAAAAAAGGTCACAGTGTGCCTCATTTGATTTTATGCTGCTCTACGTATCAGCAACCAGTCAATCTGCTCTACCTGACCTCATTTCGGGACCTATTGCAGCAACTTTGTCAACAAAAACTACATGGAAGCCACCAGCAGAGCTTGAACCTTTCTCCCAGTGCCGCACCAAAACCCCTTTTTGCTCATTCTGAGATTGCAGCAATACACACACAAAAGGAGAAATATCATTAGAAAAGGCTTTAGGATTGGATTAATGGGAAAACTGGTTTAAAGTAACAAAAACTTGAAATTTAAAACTCTGATTGTAGTGAAGCTGCCTGGAATACACCACCTCCAAATGCTCTTAGCAAGACCTCAAATGCAACAGAAAATAACATATTAATAAGTAAAATAGAAAAATATCCTAATCTCTTGGAAAACCTTGACTCTTCTTCCACCTTCTTGCTGTTTTTAAGTCCTCAATTACTCACATGCTAATTATATATACCCACGTTAGCAACCCCTCACTGCAGCTCTTCTTTAGACTGACAGTCCCCCCACCAGAATCTGTTGCTTTTAAACCCAACACCCTCAGTCCATAAACAAAATAACACAAACCTCATCAGGTTCTTCAGCGAGGCAAAAGATCACGGTGTTAATTGTCCAACAAGTATTTGTTAAAAATATGATTTCTGCTAACTACATTAATTTGCATTTCACTAACAATTATGCGCTTACTGAGTCTTGCGTACTTCCATCAAAAAGGAAATTAAATAACTACTTAATGGCACTTCCAATCCCAGAAATTCAAATCCAGTTTAGTCTTGATACAAACTTTAGGTCTTACTAGCACTTATTTTCAAAAGCATTTTCAGTATGTATTCTGATAAATTAAAAAAACCCAACGTACAAGTTATTTTTAAATCATTGTATGACCAAATGCGTCCTGTTTAAGTAAGGAACGGGAATTCCTAATGTTTAGAAAGGTTTAACAAATATCAATATTTCTGGTTAGACCAATATTGGTAAAGCCAGCCTTAAAGTAAAATAATCACACTTTGCGAGATGCCACTCTTCAGGGGGAATCAAAAACCATAAATACACATGTTTTTCAAGCAATTGGGAACAATATTCAAATTGAGATAGGAGAAAAAGCAATGACAATTGCTGTAGTAGTCAGAAGCAATGCTCAGATTTCAAACAAAGGAGCCGATGCTGTGGCTGGTCAGATCAAGCAGCAAAGGACTTGGAAGACTAAGAAATTTATTTTCTCCAGCAACACAGTACAAATCAGAAGCTGATCTAGACAATTTAAATGTAAATTTCTTACCACCCGTCAGACAAGTGAGATTTAAAGGCTTCCACTTAAAAACCCAGGCATCTCCAACCCTAGTCTTCAAGGGAAAATTGACCTCCCACCCCAATTTCCTCGTAGATGCGGCCATGCAGCAGCAAAGGGGTGGTTTCTTTCTCCCAGTGCTTTATTAAATTTGGGTTGTGCGTACGGTCGGCACGAGATGACCCTCGGTGTGCCTGGGGAAAATGACCCGTTTGAGGCAGATCTTTGGGCTCCATAACACGGCCAAAATCAACTGATCCTCTGGGAAACGGGACATCCCAGGTGGATTGGCAGAAGGTGCATGGAAAAACATCTAAATGTAACGCACGTTGTTTGCTAAGCAATGAGGGAAAAGATCTTCAATTGAGGGATACACAAAAAGAAGGCGGGTAAAATTCAAAAGAACTTGTTATAGATAATCAAAACTAAATGTAGGCATTAGAGTCGAGCTCAGGGAGTGGCTTTAGACAGTGTGATGTCCATTGATTTTATCAGACTGAGAAAAACACCACTGCAGCGTTGGGTCAGGCTGGGATTATTACAGTGAATTATCCATGTGCAAACCCCAACCTCCACAGCACAGTCTTCCCAAATCTCTGGGGACAGAAACCAGGAAAAACACCCCAAAGCTGCATGAAGGAGGGGAAAGTTATCACTGTATGGGTCAGAATCTAGAGAGAGTAAAACAGTGCCTGTGAGTGAGGTTGGGGGGGNCCCTGGCAAGCTATTTATTAACTATTAAAAAGGCAGGAAATGGAAAATTAATGACAATACTTCTGCTGGGGACACACACACAATTCTAACTAGACTTTGCCAGTTAGATTTACAAATCTAAGAAACTTTCATTCTACAAGAAACAAAGTTGATTTTTATACATCAGTTGCTAAAGAAAGGACTTCTCAACTCATAGCACTGATGAGTCAAACCCAATGAGACCAATACCTGTGCTTATCTGAATTATACATATTTATATATGAACTTTGCAAAATAATCTCATGCAAAATAATCTGATGCAAATAAAGGCTGCTGAATTTAAGAGTAACTACCTGGAGACAGAACAAGAAGAGATTGAAAGTTTGAACACTACTACTTAAAATTATTTCAAAAAACTAAGGTGCAGTTGTTACAAAAGCCAGTTAAGAATAAATAAAATTACATTATACTAGCACTGTGATAGATACTAATCAAATCACCCTATAACCAGCACTCAATACTTAAAAGTATTCAAAGATAGAGAAATAAAGTGGTGGACATCCAAATGAAAGAAGGATCTCCAAAATTCTGAAGGGTCGAAGAAGAAGGATTTATATTCCTTAGCAATAAGAAAGAATTTAAACTTATAAGACACAATTTGAACAAATAGAAAGACTAATTGCTGTGGCTTATCTGAGTTCATTCAAACACCAAAAGAAGGGAATTAAATCAAATTAAGAAACCCTCTCTCCAGCAGGACTTTGCAAAAAAATCCTCTATACAGATTGAATGAGCAGGAAGAAACCAAAATACTAAGGTTAGCAGTCAGACTAACTTTTCCAAACAGTTTCAAAAATGCTTAGAACAAATTTGAAAGAGTTGGTATGCAAAACCAGTGCTGAGTCAAAGGAGGAGACAAAGAATGTGTGAGCTTCCGGGACACTTCTTGTGCTGAAATTTTAATACGAGTCTTGTTTCCTATCAGTTCCCATCAGATTCCACATCCACCTCTCTCCTGTGCTCTGTGTGTAAAAGTGGGATTACACCACCAGGAACATGCTGAAAGAGAACTGATGCTTCAAAAGGACTGAGGTACTTTTGAAACTCCAGTGAAGAACTGAAAAAAGACAAACTAGTTTTAACAAAGTGAGTTCAGAGTGTGGAAAAACATCACCTAAACCCAGTTTTAACAAATGAAGATGCTGCTGTCACACCCTTGTCCCCCAGGACTTTGACAACTTCAGTCTCAGTGGGGTTTTTTTAATCAAGCCACACTCCTTGGGATTGAAAGGGAGGAGCAACCTCACAGCACGTGGGACTGGAGCAGCCACATGTCACTTAGAAAGGATTGTCCAGGTGTTTTGGGGGTGGTGGTTTGGTGTTTTTCACAAAGCAAAGTGTCTTTTAAACAGCTGCACCCCACGTGGGTTAATGTGATGGTACCGCCTTGTAAGTGCTGAAGATTATAGACAGATAATTCAGGGCTGGATTGAAGCCCACGATTATCTCCCACTGTTTATTAAGTGGATATTTGGATTTTTTTGTGAAGGAATTAGGAAGAGAGTTCCATCACCAGTACTGGGATTTTAAGGGAAGAGAGGAGCCTTATAATTTAGAGAATCTCAGACATTAATGTATTTAGCAGGCAGCGACAAAAACAAGCAATAAATACAGTCACCTAAATAGCACCGATCGTACATTAAAAGTTACAGAATTAAGGCTACACATGAAATTCAGGCAGAACCATTTTGTTTAGTAAGTAGAAAACCAGTGAAATATGTTGACAGTAAGAGTCATAAAAACAAATAATAAAAATAAGTAGATTAAAAAAAATTGTGGAGGTAAGAGAAAATTTAAGACATCAAGAATGATAAAACGTGGAGCCAAGACTGAAATGTATTCAGTGCAAATATCAAGGTGACCTCTTCCTAGCTGAACACTTTGATACCATGAAACTTGAATGATTTGTGGAAATTCGTCTATCAAGTAAACATAATTTGTTATCAAATGCAATTTTTTTGAAGTAGATAATTTCTTGAAATCATATGTAATTTAAACTTAATACATGTTTATGAACTTCAAGCCTATGTTTTATTTGCATTAGTACTGACAGAGAAATGTTTCCATCTATTCCTCTTCAGAAAGTGTTCAGCTTAGTTAAGGTCAGCATAAATGCCACGTAATCAAAATGGGAAACTCAGAAGAAGGTCAACGACTAGGAAAGAGAATCTTGAAAACACAAATCAAGTTAAGAAAGGATTTCGGAGTTCATTCTTTACCACCAAATGCATCAAATTCCACAGCCCGAATATCACTGACTGCCCTTGGTGTGACAATTTTGAATATGCTCAAATAATTAAAGAAATTCAATAGCAGATCAGTTAAATATTTTCATGTCACTTGTGCACAATTTTGAAAAATAGGAAATGAAAATAAGTATGGAGAGTTGCTAAAACCTTGTGTGTGCACATAAATTAAACAGTTAGGAGATTCTTGTAAATTCAAGTTTGTCAGTTGTACATTCTTTGCCTTTGCTGCCAACCAGGGTAAATACAGTCACTGCTTCTGATTATCTATAGTCAATAAAGTGGTGACAACTCATTAATCAAGCCACAAAATAGAGAGATGGGTATCAGGTTCCACAACATGAAATCCTCATTAGGAATGACACAGAAGCACTTCCAATATGCACCCTCATTACCTACAGCCTCAATTAGAAGGCAGCTTTGAATCTCACACCTTCTTTTTGGGAAGGGCCTCCTACAAGTCAGCAAATCATTGTTTTACTGAAAACTAGTAAAATTTAACTTATGTTGACAGCAAAATAAAACAGAAGATTGTTAGAGTGCTGACCAGCATCGTCAGCCCTTAAGTGGCATCCCTGTTTTCTTCTATATTGCGTTTAGTAGCGTGGAAAATGCATCAACTTTTTGCTTTCCTTCTCACTTTGCAAACCAGGCCAAAAAGGGACAAAAACTGCCTCTTAATTAAGAAAAGAACAATTCTGTTGCTAAGCAGGCATTGCTATCATTCCCAAAGACAGAAAAAAAATCCAAAAAGACAACTACAACCAGCCAGCAAATCCAGCTTAAAATGTCATTGGATCTACAGCGATGTTCCTAATGGCACTTGGCTAAAAAAATATGCTGTGGGCTCCTGAGGGTCTGCTCCAGCCTGTTTGCTGCTGCAACAAAAAGAATGCTTAAAAACCTATCAGTGGCACAATGTTTAGCACCTATTACAGACACCGGTGTAACTACCTACCGGTAATTAAGGGTGTAAGAGAATGATTAATGCTCTGGAGCCATAAAACCGCATCAGTTCAAAAGCCATTATGATTGCACTGTCTGCAGCTCGCAGCCTACGCTGGGCAATTTAGCCTGATACACATCCTGCATAAAACTGAGGCTCTGGTTTTTGCCCCCCCAAACGCTGGATAATGAGCTGGTACATAAAGCTTCAACTCCTCACCACACACCGGTCACCGCTGGAACAGTGACTCTCCTCCTGTTTCTTAATCTTAAATTCTAGATGGTCCTAGTCTGTATTTTTCTCATCAAAATGCCCAGCGGCTCGCACTGTCGTCTCCTCCAATTTAGCAATGTGCTTCTGATCATCAAAATCGAGACATGAGGAAAATGGATGTGGAAAACACACCACTGGCTGCCAGCTAAAACAATATGCTGACATTTATACTGGCTCTTCTTTGGCTCAGGGTTGTCTGAACTGTGTTTTTCCCATGCAGGATCAGCACAGAATCAGTGACATTGAAGAGCACCTTCGTCAATGAGTGACCTGGAAGTGCTACTCAATTGGACTAAGCAAACCAAAATTTGTTTTTCAACAAAAACCAGTCACAATGTGTGCTGAAAGATTATATATTCCACATGGGATACTTCTAACTCCCTGAAAATGAAGGTTTAATAATCATATTCCAGAGAGCAATGAAAACAGAAAGGGACAAAGTCTTCCACTGTCGCAGCATCACATACAGTGAATTATTACCCTTTAAATAGTATTATACATTATTTCTGTTAAAGGTTCTTTCAAACATCATGCAGAGAAAGGAAAGGGGGGGCGGGGGGGGAGTGATATGCTGCATTGTCCAAAACTAAATTGGAAAATGATAGATACAGTTTATCATCTAGTAATATACAGCAAAGCAAGCACTTCCATTCTCTCACATGTAAGTAATATATTGAAAGGAATAAAAAGAGACACAAATCGTTTACAAATCAGACTTTAAAGTAATGTTCTTTTCAAGGGGCTAGACACTCTTTCAAAAAAAAAAAGTAAGATAACCAAGCCTTCACTGCCCAAAATGAACATTTTAAGAAAGGTATGATACATTGGACCAGATTTCTCCTCTGCTGAGCTCAATTCAGTTAGAGTCAAAGTGAATCGGGTCAATTCCAAACAACTACATTTATTCCTCTCAACTCAGTGGAGTATTTCACAGCAAGTTTCTCTGAAACCAACACACTCCAGCATCAATCTACCTCTGTTTCAGTTTTAGTTACCAGATGAAAGCCTAAAAAACATTATTATGTAAAGAATGGTATTATGAGTAGGCCAGTTAAAATAGGGTCTCATATTCCTAATACAACCCAAGAAACCACACAAATGCTGCACCATTCTACAAAGCACGTAAGAAGAAAGTTAACTAAACATCTACCTAAGTTCTCTATGCAGTTGACAGAGTAACTCAAGTTCTTCAGGCTGCTGGTTTTACCTTTCCGTTGGAGCCAACCCTATGTGCTGCTCTCCCCTGGACAAATCTGGAGTCTGTCTGAAGCCAGCACTGCTCAGACCTGCTGGCAATAATAACAGAACCATAGAAAGGCTTGGGTTGGAAGAGAGATAAAACATCATCTAAGCTTCAACCCCCAGTCTTTGCTCTCTTGTGCAGAAACTGTAACACATCCACCCAAACCAAGGAGCCATTTCAGTTCCTGTGGGATTAGGCACAAATTCACCCCTCAAACACCTTCTAGGCTGCTCTAGCTCCAGGGCAGGATCTTTTAAGCCACCGCACAGCAACTCTTCCTCCCGAGGACTAATCCAGGAGCTCCCCCGTCCTGCATCGGTGACGGACGAGGTGTCAGGATGCTCTCAATAACCTTTATTGGGCCCGCCAAACCCCATCGCTGAGACTGAGCCGTTTGTTTATGGGCAGTGCAGGTGACAGGCATGCCAACAAGTCCCCTCATTCAGTCTAACGGGGTGAATTGAAGGATTAGTCTGTCACGCCAGCGCAGGGCCTCATTTTTCTTCTGCGCTACGTGGGTCACCCCCTTCCCGCAGCCTCTATTTGATCGTGATTAATTCGTCAAGGCTGGCTATAGCATGGAAATGAAGAAATGGATTGCCAATTACAGTTAGTCTTCTCGCAGAACACCCCTTGAACTGCTGCTGTTCTGCGGCGGTGACAGCTCAGAAATAAAGTGAATGCAGCTCTATAGCGAGTAGAAACCTGACCCAAAGTGTATTTGAAAGCAGGAGGTGACTTCCCCCCCGCCCTGCCCAAACCAGCTCTTCGGTAAGTGGTTGACTTCCATCCCACCTGCCTGGCAGGTACACAGAAAGCCCATCCACATTTATTTTCTCCGTTGCCTTGTTAAGGTGCACTGAACTTCTGACTTAGCCCTCCACAACAAGGCGCTCATTTGTTTCAGCGTGCCTTGCCCTGGGTGAGCCTGAAGGGGGATTTAATACGGAATACCACTGCTGCCAAGCAAACAAACCCTGCAATGATCCTGCGGAAAACCAGTCCAACCTTCTTCTCCAGTGGTACTCAAACAGAAAGGTGGATTTTTGTCTCCTCCTGCATTTCTCCGCAGTAAACAAACCTCATCTGCTCTTGCAAGCTGGGTAAGGTTTCACCGATATAGGCAACTAGCTTCGATTGAATAATCACATTCTGATAGATTAATCAAATGGGAATTAATTCCACAACAGCCTGGGGTTTTATGAATAATTATTAATATGGGATTTGAGAAATAACACCCAGGAACACATGCGTGCGGTTCATTTTATGCGCTGATACGACCATCGGCAAATTACTCACGTCACACAAATTCAAAGCATATGTACAAACCTAACTTTTGATTACCTCAGAAATCCCTTTCCCCACAAGAAAATGCAGGCCGCTGTAATAGACCCTTCCTTCCACTGTTGGAATTCACTGTATTTTATAGCACTGTCTTGGGCAGCACATCTTCAGACCGAGGCACACAGCACCTTTACATGCAGTCCCAAGACAACCAAGCACAACCGAGTCGCCTCCAGGCCCAAGGTGGCCTCCCATTAACCCAACCACTGGGAAGATCTGCGGTGTGCAGAGCTGCAAAACACGTTCCATAAACAGGATTCTGGCTTAGAAACAGATCAGTCATCCATCACCCTGAGCCATCCAGCTCTGCTGTTCTCCTGCCTCAGTGGCAGTTGCCCTTTCCAATGATATATGGCAGCATTCCTGCCTAAAAAAGATGCAGGGAAAAGGACAACGCGGTGAACGACCCTCAGAGGCAGAGACACCTTGAGCTTGTCTTTTGGGTACTTTAATGAGGCTCAGAATAGAAGGTCTCTTTGGTTGGTATTTTCTTTCAGTTCAGGACACAGTTATTTGCCCCAGCAGCATTAGGTTTTTACCTTTCACAGGCCACCTGAAAGCCCCAATATTCTCACACAGGCTTCCCTCCAAACTTCTCAGAGTGAACAAAGATAACAATGAGGGACGACTTTGGCAAGGTAAATTCATATGGTGACTTTGTACTGGAGGGTCTCTAACACTGACCTGGATCATTACGATAGATACCATATAAATAAACAGTAAGAGACACTGTCTGCTATGGAGAATAAAAAGATAGAAGAAGTAAGGGTCAGCACCACAACGTTCTGTGGCCAGACCTGACCAGACATATCACTCTGCACTAAAAATAAAGAAAGAATGAGAAAAAGAAAAGACAGTCAACACCTTTGTGGTAGAATGATTTGATATATGTGATATTACAAATATTATCCCTACTCAACCTCCTTGTGTCAGAGCTTTTAAAAGCTCCTTAAGGACACACAAGCACGGACTGGTATGACTGTTCTGTTCTCACAGAATGAGTTTTAGGCTGTGAGTGGGACTCGACCAAACAGACTGAGAGTCACAAATATCTCACATTAGGAAGAAATTAAAAGGATCATCGAGTCGGACTCTCTGCTCCTCACAGGACTACCCAAAACTAAACCATAAGACTCAGGGCACCACGTTCATCTGGTTCCATGACAGCTTCCTTCTGTTAACAGTTTACATTTGTAAACTCCAGATAAAATGCTTGTGGGTGATGATCTAGGACTAAAAATCTTATTCTAGGCACTTGGTAGATCTTTTTCTAGCTGCTAGAGTATACAGAATGTACATTGTACAACTAAGGTTGCAAGACTGGTTATGTCACAGCGCACGGGTAAATGAAATCACTGCCAACATGACATGCATTGCCTCTAGTGCAAGTTTTCAAACCCAGGAGTAGTTTTACAGCTGTCAGGATGATATCCATTCTTCTCTAACTAGATTAATTTTATATTAAGTTCCTCCTTTCAGGGAAAGTCAGTTGCATCATGAAATTTGACTGAAACCATTAAAGTAGCTGTCTCTCTTTTCACAGCGCGTTTAAAACTCGGAGGCAATGTACTTCAAATACATTTTCCGCAGAAATGGGGAAGGCACAAAAAAAGATATTCTTATAATGACTATGTTTTCACACTGCATCTAATCACAAGTATGGTTAAAAGACACCCACAACAACACAGTGGAGTTCACTAATGGATTGGGCTCCAAGTAAAGTCTGAGAGAAGTGCTCTGTCCTGGGGGAAGGGGCAAGATTACATCAAAGAAAAAAGCTGGATAGTGATAATTGGGCCTTTTACCAAGAAATATTTTATACTTCATGTATCATGTTAATGTAATGTCTCGAGGATAAGGTCTGTATAGCTTTATTTTCTTACTTCAGTTCATTTCTTAACAAATTGGCTTCAAAGAGCTCTAGCTTTTCCGGAGTGTAAAGCCACAGAACAAACACATCAGATTATCTTGTTGACATCAGCCAGGAAAATTTTAAAAAGGGAATTAAGTGATTCTGTTGGTATACAACAATATAGAGTTCTAACTTTCATCACTGTGATTGAGCCATTCCTAATTCTTTGAATGGAAAACCACAAATACAAACCCAAATAAATACATCTGACCAGCCGAAGCCCTGTTTATGATATCAGCAATATGCTGTCTGAATACCAGAGGACTTTCCCAACTCTCTAATGCTTTGCAGAATAATTTGCCTGACAAAAAAAAAAGTAATACAAAAAGTGAAAGGAAAAAGGGGAGGAGTGCCCAAAGCAAGCTGTGGTTGTGATACCTTTGGAGATGTTGCTGGCTTTTCCTCAGCGGTCTGGAGATACTTATAAAGCTGTGCTAGGAACTTCAAGATGTAAGACACTATGAAATAAGACTAAAAAAGCACAGAAACAATAGTTTCTTGTGGAGGAGAACCCAGCCAGTGAAGTTGAAGAGCGTAGGAGTTGCAGATTGAAGGGGGCAATTAATAACATATAGCTAGTATAAATATGACTGAAAATATGAATATCTAAAAATACAATATCAAAAGAAAAAAAAATTTCTATCTCTTCCTAAAGAGGAAATGGAAAAGACAAAAAGAAAGGCCATGAGGCAACTGAGGTTCAACAGTCTAAGCCTTCAAAGGGAAATTTGTAAGGACAGTCACTCATCGCCACTTTAATGAAGGATGGGATTTGTCCTCCACTCTTCAGGGTAAAGGCTCGAAGATGGACCAGTCAGCAAGACCTTCAGAATAGGTAAAATTCCAGATAGCCTAACTACATTATCCCTAAAATGCCAATTTCCACTGAAAAAAGGAGCTTATTAAGTCTCTCGTCTGGAATCAAGTTAGAGCTTCTCCTTGCTAAATACATCATATGAATGTTAATTTTAGACTGTCAAGAGCTCATCGATTTACACTTTCCTGTAATAATTTTTTTAGTATTTAAATTATGGGAAGAGACCAATTAGTATCATGGACACTACACTGAAATAAGAACACTGTTAAATAATGCATGCAACAAATTTTTATACAAGTAGTAATTAGATTTCTAAGATTACTTGAATATTATAATAGTAATTTCATAGCTGTTACTATTATTAATTTTAATAATAATCTCAGTTAACTGGTGATCAGTCCCAGAAGAAGCTTCAAAGAACGAGTTCTCATATATCTTCATTTTTGGTAAAATATTACATTAGGCCAATTATGGAGTAAATAACAAAATGCAATTAACTTCCCAACGAGTCACAAAAAATTATCTGTTAAAACCACCGGGTGTCAAAAAAGTTGGTGTGGTCTGAGTTGAGGGATGAGGAGCTGCTGATCAAGTTAAAAAATTGGCTTAGTTATGAAAATCATCTTAATGGGAACTTTCCTTATGTGACCCACTGGATTATTTTTCTTTTTTGTCACAGGGAATTTATGTGATAATATCCATTTTCCCGGGTCACCTTAATTGACATCACAATATGCAAACGCTGACCATCACGTACAGCACATCAGGCCTTTGGGATGGTTACAGGGACTCAAAGCCCCAGACTGGAGATAAACACACGCCTGCTTCGTGGTTCCTTATTACACGTTCGTGTAGAGCGGCTCTGAACATCTCGCAGGAAGATGACAGTGCAACCCTTATTAGAACCGCTCATTAAAGAAACATCTATCCTAGAAATGAGATGCCAACAGAAAAAAATGAGGGGAAAAAAAACCACAGATGAGAAAGATGGAAATAGATGGCCTCAACCTTTAGCCCCGTGTCAGGAATTTATGCTGCCTTTGAAAACATTTGATTTAGTCTCCTGACTCAGATTTTCCGAGGGTTTTTATAATCCCTCAGCAGCGCACCTGGTGCTTAATCCCTTGTTCTAATCCATCCGGGATCTCCTCACGGGGAGAGGAGCCGCCGGATGCGCTCCCAGCCCTCCGTGGACTCAAGGATGGATCGTTCCTTGGACACTGAGGAGGATGTGCTGTAGGTCAGGACAGTGGTGACACGAGCTGGCGCTAGAGCAAGGGACATCCACCCCAGACACAAAGCAGAGCCGAGGACCTCTGCTACCTCCTGCATCCTCCTCCCTTGAGAGCCGATTATATCCTATTTTCTACAGACGCTCCCTACTTTATTTTTCTTTTTTTTTCTCTTTTCAGACTCTCCTTTAGCAACACACAGTAAATTAAACCTCGCCATGTTTTGCTGTGACCAGGCCAAAAGCTACAAGTGGATCTACAAAAAACAAGACTCTCTCCAATATATAACAAAGGTGTTTAAAACATGGCGAAATCACGTGTTTTCAGCACCTAAATCACCAAAGACATTCTGCATTTTCATGGCATTTGGTTTTTTTCTTTCTCCCTGTGTTTTATTTAAAAGAAAAGCAAATATAAATTCATAACAAAACTAAGAGCTGCCGTTATTTTTTTCTCAGAAAGAAGAGATGACATAGTTAAGGTAAAACATGCAGCTATATTGATGTAGAGACAAAAATACACACCAACTGCAGAATTCTCTTCAAATTACATCTTTTTACCCTCACTTGCCTTTTTTTTTTCCCCCTCCCATAAGTTTAAAATAATGTTTAAATACTTGTTTCTCTTGCCAGAGCGCAGCTTATGTTGCCAACAAAATTATCCAGGAACAGAAGCCAAACTATTACTGTAAAATAACAGTAAGGAGGTAACAAATAGGTGTGTATAGACTGTAACATCCTCAATTCCTTCCATATGTAGCCTATCCCATAATTATCACTCAACAGAGTATTGTGACAAACACAAATTCTTGTCTCCTCACATCCATCTGGGGAGCCCTGTTTTAATTTTGTGGCACCATCTCAGACATCCTTGTTCACTTTGCAGGCTGCAAACACCAGGATTTCGGGAAACCTTCTTAAAGACACGATAATGAGGTGTCTTTCCATAAAATCTACTACAGAAAGTGGCTTTTCCTTTTTTTACCCCTCTCTTCTGGCAGTACCACAGACATAACAAGATGGTAATTATGGGCAAAGTGGATGTGTAAATGGTGACCCACTGGAATAACATGAAAATCTGACACACTACAGCCTAAAATAACACTTTGCACCCTCTGAACTATAGATTTGCCTGTAGATTTTTTTTCAATCCCTTTTTAATGTTTTTTTCAAACAGTAAAATTGCTTTAAAAGGGGAAAAGAGACAAAATGTAAGGAAAATCTCAGCTGATCTCTTACAAATGTCTCCATTTCCTTTTGGAGAAGAAACTCCAAGGGTTTCCGAAGGGACAGCATTTGTTCCTACAGATCTGAGGTAAGGAATCAACACTGTGTTCCTCCAAAATCACTTTATTGGGAGAGTCCAGTGTTACGTATCCAGCACAAAGACAATCCTGATCAGCTTGGCCACCAGGAATGAGGCTGATCCACTGGCTTGTCTAGACACTGCCTTTATCTAAAGGAATGTGCAAGGATAAAGTGGGAAACCCCAAGAAAACCAGAAAGATGAAAGCATAGTGTTGGAAGGTTTGGGTGTCCTTTCCCCTGCAAGCACATCCCACACGGTGCAATTTTAGCCATCCAACTGCAATCAAACGTGCTTGAAAATACTGACACCTGATGCAGAGCTGCCTGTTTAATTACTATTTTCAGGCAGTGTATCTGAGAGTTTGGAAAAAAGGAAAGTTTTTTTTTTTACATTGAGGAATTGAAAGTATTTATTAAAACGTAAATGATACAATCGATCAGAGATTGTATTCTCAAAACAAACCAACAAAAAAAAGAGCCTCAGAAAAACAAAGTATTTTAGCAGAAATGCATCTTAATTCACTTCCAGTGGTGGAAAAAGCAAACAATTACACAAAAAGCATCTGCCATGCTCTCTAATGTTTCAGGTACCTGCCACGGGTACTTTCAAGAAAAGCCTCCAAGAAAATCACAACCTCATGATCCCTACCAGAGATCCTTTCCAATTTTCTTAACTGGCTTCAGGGAATCCTTTTCCTCACCTGCTAAGACCTTTTCTATTAACTAGACCAATTCTAAAATAAAGTGAACTATTACTACTTGTACATCCCACTTACTAGTCATTTCCATATATTTCCACCCTGTCTTCCTTTGTTTTCTAAAATAATAACAAAAATGCCTCTATGTGAAAGATCAAGATTTAAGCCACTGAGTCAAGGACTAAAATGCAGAGCTCCCCTCAGAGTTCAAGCTGAGATTCAAGGAGGAGCGTTATCTGAAAACCGGAGTCACGTTCAGCCAATACTAGTGCTGGGAGTAAATGGCATCTGCACATTCTGCTGCACCAGTGAAAGTGCAGCTCAAGTAGAAAAGGACACAGCATCCAAAGTAAATTAGATTCTACCTTCTGAAGCCTATTTCAGATTTTCAAGCATCAAAACATTTTAAATAAGAGGTCCTCAAAGAAAAAGAAACAACCCTAAATATTCCTGTCACTCTTTGGCCCCCTCCTGCATCTGAAGTATCTAATTTGTCAAAGCTTACATTACTTTATCTAAAAATCACTACGTTATTTTCATGCTGCAGCAGTTATGTCATATGACATTGTTTTTATTTATTTATTGCTGCATAGCATAAAATCATAGAATGGTTTGGGTTGGAAGGGACCTTCAAGACCATCCAGTTCTAACCCTCCTGCCGTGGGCAGGGACACCTTCACCAGACCAGGTTGCTCAGAGTCCCATCCAACCTGACCTTGAACACTTCCAGGGATGGAGCATCCACATGTTTTTTTGAAACATCCTTATTTTAAAACTTTAAATTGTGTAAGTAATCAATCCTACAACCACTTCTACGTGTTTACTGAACCTAAATGAAAGAAAAAGCAGCTTAGACTATTGTGAAATTAAAAAAATGTATTTTTGTCCCTTCATAACTTGCACATCCTCTCAAATTTCTTCGTGTTTTTTCCTAAATATTGAACTGCTTGTCTTCTTCCTCCTTCAAATATCATGCCCACTTCTTTCACAATGTCAGCCAAAAACCAGTTGACTATTAGTGATGGATTAACTTAAGATTACAACAAAGCAAGTAACAACCCTTTCCTTCCAGTTCCTTCAGGCCATTAATTTGCATGCAAATTAATAAACTAAAAGTGTGGAAGCATAACGCTAGGGAGCTAAGATAATTTCACGTTATTCTAGCAAGTTGGCTTGAGAAAAACATCTTTTTTATTTCCCCCCCTCCCTGAGCCTTGGGCACTGTGGCATCGTTTGTTTTTCCTTTGGGATGCAAAATTTTGCCAGATCCCTCTTTTTTCCATGTTGGAGCCACAGTAGGGTTTTTAGGAGTTACTGCAGAAGTGTAATCACATTTGCAGGTCAGGGCTGCACACCAGCATCCAGCCACAGCCAAGGGCTTTGGGGCTCCGTTATTTAACACGGCATAAACAGTCTGGCAAGCCAAAGTGACTGACAAGACATTTGATATGAAATATCACCCTTTGAAATAGCAATCAGAGGAACAAACGAGTAAGAATAAGCGACAGCCAAGGTCTTACTTACCATAAATTCCGGTCGAAATGCAGGGAAAGGCCTGTAAAACAAATGAAAGGGAAGAAAAAAATTAAAAAAAAAAAAAAAAAAAAAAAAAATCACTGGGATTTCTGTTTGCTGAACTTTTTATCAAAACCAAGAGTGTTTTTGAATGTCTGTTTTTCAACACCCAGAGATTACACATTGTAGCGTTCACTGTTATGGCAGTCAAATCACAGGCATTCTTGTGTCATTGTATCAAACATATTCCATATGTTTTCCTTGCTGCCATGTTAGTTAAGCTACATTCTTTTTCTCATCTTGAGCTATGAGCAACATTTGAACCCAGAACCATTCTTAAAACTGCCTTTTGAGCTAAAAATTAATGCCATGAGTACTACAGCAGAAAAAAAAAAGTCATTATCTGGGTAGAGTTAGACACTGTTTCTTCAGCAGTAAAATAAACTTGGCCAGATTAAACCCTGCCCTGCCTCTTTGCCATGCCCTCAATTTACTGTAACCTTTTTTGATCCAGAGCCTTTCATTTTTAACCTCAGCTTTTCCAGATGTGTGGTTTCTGTCTGCTGTGGCCCAACACAGCTGTACAGCTGCAAGCCAAAGCCCTGCAAACTGGTGCAAGGGGGAGGAACTGGAAGATGCTGGGTGAAAAGGAAGGGCACATTTCTGAGTCAGCCTGGACACCAAAGAAAACGCGTTGTGCAAACCAGAGCTATTACAGACACTGTGCCAGCAAGAACAGGAATTTACATTTTCCCTGGCTGTACGTGTTGTCTCTGGATTTGCACTTCTGGGAGCCGGAGTTGGTTTTCCACCAGGAGAAACCAAAAGCTGTGGTTTCACAAGAGAGACAATTTTCTTTGTGTTCGGCTGATATGTGATATCACCTTCGCCTCCCACCTCTGCACTGACAGCAAACCCAGCTCAAAGGTATGAGAGCACCTGGCACCAAAGGCTCAAATATCCACCCCGAGGCTCCTTCCAGATCCCCCAGCGATGACTCATCATACAAAAGAAAGGAATTCTTCTTTACTTAATCACACAGGAAAACATTAGTCAAAGCTAATGCTTGCTTTATATTTAACCAGGGAATTAATTAGGGAATGGTGATTAAGAAAGGAGAGGTCTAATGGAAAGAATACATCCTACCTTTCCCTTCTGAAAATACTTAAGGAAAATAAAGTGGAGGAGAATTATAGTCTCATTCCTTCTCACAACCACTACAACTTGCATCCTGAAAAATACTTAGCTTTGTAGTTTGTACCCAATAAATCACAACGAATCAACTCTTTAAGGAAATGAGGAACGGAGAAGAGAAAAAACAACCCAATGCAACCACCACATGGTTACAGAGCTCAGGCTGAGGTGGCAACAGATGCTCCAGCAATAAGAGAGAGGCACAAAGGATGATTTTGTCCAGTTTAGAAACGCATTCACCGCTGTTGAAGTTCCACAGTTAAGAGGTAATTCTTTGCAGAATTTGAACAACAGCACAGGATTTAGATACCCATTTGCCTCAGGAAGCGAATAACAGTGTTCAAGCCTCCCTCTCTTACTGGCCCCACAACTCTGGCAAGGGGAAATAGTCCTTTGACACCTCCAAAACCCCATCAATCCCACGGCTCCTCGGGCAACACCCTACGTGGTGCCTACGGGAAGCAGCACCACTAATTTCACATCCCCATGTGTGGCAAAGCCACCTACCCGGGGGGGACTCGTGCCCAGGGTGACTCTGCAGCCCCCAGGCAGCAAAGAGCATCGTACACCAGCTGCATGTTCATCACTGCTGCGAAGCCAAGGGTGCTGGGCTGACAGGGCATCCAAGCAAGATAATGAATCATTGAGGTTGGAAAACACCTCTAAAATCATCAAATCTGACCATTACATGAATCTATTTAAAGCCCTGCTGGTGATGGTGAAGCATCTGGCAATGAGCCGAGTGTTGGGGTGCCTGGAGCCCAGTGCCCACGGGCTCCAGGGGCCAGGCATCCTTCTCAGCCTGGGAAAGATGAGCCAAGTGCATTTCCAGCCCTGCACGGCAGACACTTGTGGCATTTGTTTATCTCCACTCAGAGAACACACCCTGGCTCAGCAAGCACTGCCTGGCAATTTGTGTGTCCCGTGTGTTTCTGGATACCTCAAAATTACTGTGCAGACACATCACAACCATCACCTGGCTTTCGGATCTGTCGTGTGGCTGAAACGTATCTGGAATGGAGCTACAGGAGCGTATAAAATCCTATCAAGCTCCTTTGGAATACGGGTCTGTGCCATAACTCAGATGAGCTCTGCCCTCTCCCTCATTCAAAGATGATCACAGCACATAACCAGCAGATGTAATTTCGTAAAAATGTGACAGTGCTTTTATTCATTCAAGAAAGACCCGTGCCCGAGATCACATATCAACTGTGTTTCCTCTTGGCTCCTAGGGAGACAATTTGGTCTAGATGCCAGGTTGAAATTACTGTCAGAGCAGTAATGGGGAATTCACAGCATGGATATCAACATACTACAATATTTGGCTTATGGACAAAAGATGTTAAGGTTTCTAACCTTTTCTGTGCATAATAATAACTTAATTATATATCTGATTTCAATAAAAAAAAATCCAGTCTCACAGTAGGAAACATTCATTCTCATTTCCACAACAAAAACGTTTCTCACCTTAATTTGTTGCCGGTAACTGCTATTTATTGACCAACCTTTAATTTCTTTGCCTCTGGAATAGCACGTTTGCTTTCCTTGGGGACTAATATGAAACACTACCCCGACAGCACCCAAAACAGACACAACTCTGGAGTTAAACATATGTTAAAAAAAGGCAAGAGCTTCCTACTACTACTTCTGCAATTGTCTAGAGAAAGAGGCCAAATTAAATCAGCTCTGTGAATACCGTAAGACCGAAATTGATTTAATTCCTGCAGGAGAGGATGTGGGCGCTCAGCCTCTGGTTCTTTTTAATCCAATGTTTCTTTACTGAGGCTACAGCAGCAGCGCTAATTAGGATGAAATGTAACACAGCTTCATGAGGAACATTTACAATAGTCACCATGTGGAGGCCAAGTTGGACTCTAAGACATTTCGGCGAGAAGGACCTGGGTATTTAAATACTTAAGGGCTTATCTACATCAAGGGGTTCTAGTTCACACTGAGCTGCAATGTATTAACTCTTCTACATTAGATGAATACAATTGCTATGTCTACATGACCAGATGCCTCCTGCTGCAGCCCTAATAATTGCTTCCACAGAGCAAGGACTTTCTTCAAATTAAGTGCTTGGCGTTCCCAGTGTCGTTCTTGCCACAACCAAGCAACGTGCGAGGCAAGCGCTTCTCATCGAGCATATAACACAGCAGCCAAAAATATCAAACTCAAATGAGCCCTCTCTGATTTCACTGCATCATCTCACGGAGAGGACTAATTC
This sequence comes from Grallaria varia, assembly GCA_013396735.1. Classification (NCBI taxonomy): domain Eukaryota; kingdom Metazoa; phylum Chordata; class Aves; order Passeriformes; family Formicariidae; genus Grallaria; species Grallaria varia. Next base: position 1,776,159 of record VWZG01009477.1, read on the forward strand.
TCATGTTTGAGAGCCCTTCCTTCACGCAACTTGCAGTACTGGTATTCCTGTTTATCAGCCAAAGCTGAAAAACTCGAGTGACTTACATCCTTTCCAAAATAACACACACTATAAAAACCACTTAACTCCGAAAAAACCCAGCAAACCTATAAACTTTAAGGCCGATTGCACTTCTTCAACTGCACAAAGTATTCCTATTTAGGATATCAGTAACATCAAACATCAGAGTCAAGTTTTGCAACTTTTACTGGATTAAATTTATAAGCCAAATATTTTATAAACCACTAAACTATAATGCTATCCTGTTCCCTTTCAAAAATCCTTATACTATTATCTGGGAGAAAAACTAAATTAATTTTCCTGTCCATCTCCTAACATTAATTCTCTATTTGCATTCTGAACTGTAATTTAACAAACAACAAATTTCATGAGTAACCATCACTCAAAAGTTATGAACAGAAAATTCCCACACAATTCCCTACATTGACAGTTAAAAGGGAAAAAAAAATCAAATGGAAGAACTGAATGTGAGAATGCTTCAACTCCGTTTTCATTACAGACAATATTAGCAGGTTTATTAATGTGCCTTTAAAGAATGCAGAAGTAATTATTTCCTCAAAAATGAGTCAATGTCTTGAACACAGCAGGTCACACACAAGCCTTTAGGCATTCGTATGAGCCCCCTTATTCACACACTGGCAGGTTCTCTTTGTCAGAGTCAAGTACCGGGCATGCAGGTGCCAAAAAGAAGCTGGAGGGAACCTTCTGGCAGAAATGCAAGCACCCAGCTATTTTACAAGCCTAAAAACTTACACAGCAGCAATAGGGAGGTTCCCAAAGGACGCCAACAGCTCACAAAGCTGGTCCAGCAACTACAGCTGAAGTCCAGATTCAGACCCGACATGAAAATATCCCCTCTGTGTTGTGGCTCAGGGCTCCTCTGGGCACCTGCACTGACAAACATGCAAGTTCACCTCGCCCAGAAGGACAACGGGTTTAGAAAAATGATAGAGGAATAATTAATTTTGAAACAAAATTCTCACAGCTGTGTGGCCAGTGGTTATTGAGAGAGCAAACCTGCCACAAGGATGCCGACAACGGATGGAAGGACTCCTGCTCAGTTAAAATGATTTGCAAAAAAGCACATAGAGAATTTCATCACAACACAGAACGCACAAATCCAACCCAAATGTCTGTCAGGCTTTCAGAGGATCTCCACAGGGTTCCCCTCCTTGCGGGTGACGCTGCTCCAGGTAAGTATTTACTGCAAAGGCTGTGGTTTTTCTGCTTATTTACACAAAAGGATGGCTAGTGAAAGAGGCTACCTGAGAGGTTAAAAGGGCAAAAAGAGTATCTTTAATCTTTCCTGTTAACCAAACCAAACAGACCAGGGGCCTGCAGGGGAGGCTCTTCCTTCCGTGACCTGTTTGCCAAAAAATTGGCCATGTTCTCATTATCAAATTATGTGTCTCATCTTACGCAATGAATGCCAATTTGGTTATTTTTTTATTGAAATAATCAAGATTTCCAACCAAACAATAAACATTCAACAACGAGTACGGGGAAAGATACCAAAGGAATCACTACCAAGATTTACAAATTATTTATAGCACGTGTGTATTTTAACTTTACATGTTGAAGACACCGAAACCAGCTGCAACAGTAGCCTACAAAAGTCAATACAGCACTGTAGTGTGGAATTAAGACAATTCTCTATTTAAGGGATCTTGTCAAATTTTTATTTTCAAATTTATCATCTTTCAGTAACAAAAAGCAACAGCTCAATTAACTGCCTGGAAAAGGGTCTGGACTCAAAGTTGGTCAAATAATTTGATCTCCCCACATACAAACCTGGTTCCGGGGTGGGTGTTGCCTGGGTTTTTTCTAAGCTATTTGAATATTTGTAGTTAAAAGGAAAAACTCATAGGAGGGCTATGGACTAACAGTTTGGCACACATTTTTAAAAATCATCATCCTTTATATTTAAGAATACTCAGATATGAAACTCAACCACTCAAAGCAGGGTTGCCTAAAGCCAGTCACCCAGAACCACGGACAGTAAGGTTGGAATATTTCCAAGGACAGAGACTCCACGATGCCTGTGGGCAGCCTCTTCTGCTGTTTGACCTGCCAAAGACTAAATAAGTGATTTCTTATGTTTAAACACTGGACCTCCCAGCTCTGTATTGTCTGAGGACTCCCCAGGGTGCTTTCTTCCCCATCATCTGAGTCAGCAAAAACACAGACAGGAAGACAACTGTTGGGCTTCTGAGCCAGCATCTGTCTAGAACGTTCAGAAGTCACTGCGGTTGAAGCGCCAATTAAGGCAGCAAAATCACAGATGATAAGGAAAGGATAAAATATCAAATGAGAACTTGGAACAGATTTATTTTTTCTTTCCGTAACAGCCCGTGCCAAAGCAGGTTTGAAACCAATGGCACACTGATCCTGAACCACATCTGTGATGGTGCTTTTAGCCCCAGCAAAGAATAGTTATGAGTTTCCTTCATGCCGAAGAGCAAGAAATTAAAAATCCCCTTGACTTTTCCAAGAAGAGAAAGGAACTTTCACTCAATGTGCCCCACATCGCATTGGCCTCTCAGCGCTGCAGAGCCCAGAGCAGTTGCCTCTGGAGTCCCTGAACTCTCTATGTCTAATTACTTGGAGAAGAGCAGCTTGAAAATGCAACTTCCATCACAAGAACAACACAGATACTACAGCCTTTATTGCTTTTTTTCCCCCCCTAAATGAAGGTTACCGATTATTTCCAGAAGGCTGTTCAATCACACTCACTTAGAAAACCCTTGTTGTGTTAAGGGATTCCATTCCTTCAGGCCACCTGTGTTTGGGCATCTCAACCCCATTGGTGTATTTCTACTGACCAGATCCCATGGGATCCACAGACCTTCTCTTACGTGTGTATCACCGAGAGGAAAGCTGAGATCCAGCTTCAACTCCGCTGAGCCATTTCAAGGCTGGACTTCTGCTCTGAGGTTCTCTCGCCAGTTAATAAAGAGGGTAATTCAGCTGTTTCAGGTCAAATGAATGGCTCTCGTGGGGAACCGCTGACTACAGAGATACCCAAGCTAAATTTAGGTGCAACAAATCTTCCCCTGAGCAGAGGAAATCATATGTGCTCGCCAGAAAGCAGATTCAGGAACTCTCTTCTCTCCTGAGTCCTAACCACAGGAATATTATTTCCATTGATTCAATATAAATTTACTTTTAATGAAAAACGCCGAGCTAGACTCTTCCAGCTTCATGAGATGATCCTGTGTGGTAGTCAGGTGTGATGGCAAAGGAGAGCTTAAAACAGCCCAGGAAAAGCTCTGCCTGGCACAATCAGGGATATTCACACGCCAGCACCGAGCAGGCACCTCTAGGCCAGGGAATCCCGTGTTTCTCCAAAGGGCTAATTAAGAACTACACAGCATCTCAACTCTGTGCATTGGTCTCACTTCCAGGGGCAAGGCCTGGGAGAATCAGATCTGCCCCAGGGCAGGCTCCTCCTAGTACAGGGAGGTTTCCACCCCAGAGGATGCCAATGCCGTGCTCAGAAAACACAGGCAGTGCCAGCCTGGCCTGAGCCCATCTGGGCTGGTAGGAGAGGACACACCTAACGAAACCTCAGCACTTCCAGCGTACAGGTCATTCATACTTACCAATACCTTCTTAACAAGCTCAGTTTTAGTGACTGAGTTTTGTCTCATTCAAACCAATACTGTGCCACAGCTACAGAGCAACACTGGCTTTACACTGATATTTCCAAATGAAAAAAAAAAAAAAAAAGGAATAAGAACCCCCAAGACTATATTAACATAAAAACATTAGAAAGTAGACGCCCAGTGACAAAAGTATTTACTGACTACAGTGACAATAACTGCTTCATCCACAGCAGTCGGTGAGCTTGTCCTTACTGATTCATAAAAACCAACATACCCAAGGAAATACCACTGCACCTTTACTGTGGGTTGATTCAGATCTGAGCCAATCTTGCAAGAAAAAGTCATTAAATGACATTAACGTAGTACTGAGATCATACTCTGACAACCAAGAATAATGAGGTAAATTAAGGGCAGATGGATATTGAGGCTTTCCTCTAAATGTCCTTAATTTTGTAGGTTTTAGACATACTGTCTCCTGAACCTCAGTGCAATTTTAGTTTTACTATTTGGGATATTTATAGCTCCCATTTATATAAGTAATATGTAATTTTAATGCAGGTCTAATAGTTCCAACTGCCATTGACACAGACTGTAAAATGAAAAAGGGAGAATACCTTGTTGGGTAAGATGCTATTTTATATCCTTCCTGCCACTGTAACCACTGCAATATAGTGGGTTAATGTCTTATTTGGATTCCAACCTTGTCAACACATCAAAGATCCTCCCAGGTGAAGAGGAGCAGGGCTGTGCAATTGATCTCTCCTAACCTGTAACGTCTCTGTCACTCTGGTCCAGGGTGAGCGACTGAAATGCGCGTTTCTTTTTGAGAGAGGGAAGAGAGACGCCTTGAAGAAGTACACGATGATGAAAGGTACGAGACAGGGGTAGACCTTGGGAAATGTCAAGGGAGATCACAGTCAAAATTGCCTTCTTTATCCCGAATAAATAACAGCAGTTGTGGATAACGCGACCGTAATTCTGTGGAGGAGGTCTGGTAACATAAATCACGATAAAGACGCCTTGAGACTCTCTTTTGAAGACCAAGGAGGTTATTCCTATTTTTTGTTTTCTACTGCTCCCAGACAGTCCCTATAGATGTTTCTATGGCTACAGTGAGTCCCCTCACCCCAGTATTTTCCCCCTCCCTATTTATTTGCTGCTGTCACCCCACTCCATAGTTTTTCTCTTTCCATCCTTCTGCTCCCTCCCTCCTTCCCGATGACAGATTGCCACCATGCGCCCCGCTCCAAAATTCACTGCTTCCATCATCGCTTCCCTTACAGCTGGGGCACATCTGCTCTCGGATCCACTTGACCATTTTTCCTACAGCCCCTGCCTTGCTCTCGGCATTGCTGGAATGCCTGTGTGAGGAGAGCAGCAGCTACGGGAACCTCGCCACCAGCTGTGGCTTGACTTGGAGCCACTGCAGGCAGCAAGAAACCCTCAGCTTCAGCTGCAATCCAAACCCTAGACCCACCGATTTCCCTCTTTCAAACTGGCTGTTGAATAAGACAAATAAACAAGTCAAGCTGCGCCGGTACCAGCAAAAAAAACCCCAACAGGTCAGCAACTCTGGATAACAAATTTCTGTTACAATGGGATTGGTCCAGAAAAAAAACAAAGTGAAAAAGGGATTTGGAAAAAGCAGTGGCACTGTATTCAACAGGGCACTTGGAAAATGAGGTGTCCTGAAGAGGGGCCAAACCAGGTTTGCAGGTTCTGACACCTTCCCTCGTTCCGAGTAACCCCAACAGTGTCTCTGCCAAGGTCGGATCAATCTGCATAATGCTTCGCTTGGCACCAGCAAATGTGTTGGGATTTGTCTCAATAAAACTTCAATGTCAGTGCAAGAAAGGCCACCACACATATGGGAAAAGGAGAAATAATAAAAAACCCAAACCCACCAAATCTGAAAAAATATGCCTATTTTCTCCAAGTTCTTTCAGCTTTCATTCTCTTACACACATTTATTCCTTCTCTCGAGAGGTGCTCATGCAAAAATACAAGGTTAACAATTTTAAATGGAAGTGCGACTTTAATTTGCCATGTCCTCCTGTTTATTATAATGATCCAGGCAGGTTTTTGTATTGGATTCAAGGAACATTTAATGCCTTGTCAAATTCTTCCTATTTTAAAAAGTTTAGTATGGAAATAAGTAGTAGATATATTTTTAAAAGAGCAGAAACAACAGAAGCGGAGAAAAGACATCAAGATCTCTCTCTTAAAATACATATTTCCTAAATGAAGAAAACTGCAAAGCATAATCAAAATGGAACAGAAAAAATACAGTTATCACTTTGATTTCCCTGTCTTTTCTGGCTGAGTTACCCTCAGATGCCCTTTTCATTTTTTTTTAAGAAAAAAAGCATATTGAGATCCTTGTGCTGTTGCTTTGAACCTTTTTTTTATTCCAAAGCAAAGACAGACATGAAAAGGACTAAACCAGAGACACATTATTCAAGAAACGCGACGAGGAACAGCCACTTGCATTGCTAATACTTTATCATTTATGCAAACTATTTAGCATGAGAGACAAAGGCAGCCTATATATATATACGTATAAATATATACATATAGATACAGAGATAACTAGATATAGAGATAGATCTATAGCTATGTGTATGCCAAACAGATATCAGCTCTGGAGAACAAATACAGTCCACAGCAGGGGGAGAAAACCAACAAAGGCCAAACAGAAAAACAACCAAACAAAAACCCAATCCACACACACACAAAAAAATAAATCTCAAAGCAGGAAGGAAAATGAATGAAATTAAAAACTTGCATCTGAGGATGGTAACAGTTTAACAGGGTTAAGTGGTTTTACAGTCTCTTCCTTTCAAATACTTTGCAGAGAGTTAAGAGATAACAAAGGTTCTGTACCATGAGCTATGGTAAAGACTGTACAAAAGCAAAAGGGGCAATATTAGTGTAATATTAAGGCCCCAGTTCTTCTTTCTGTGGCTTCTCAAGCACCCATTGATTTCAGAGTGTTCTGCACATGCCGTGACTCCAGGGTGGGGCTCTAATTGCTTGTGTTTTCAGACTGATGCAAAGGTACTAACATTAATAAATTTCCATTTGTGTTAATGGGATCTGTATGACCAATGCTGCTTGTTTTTCTCCCCAAGAACATTCCCCTGGTTCTTGTTCTTTTGAGGTCTGCTCCAACAGAACGCTTCTGTCTTGCATTAAAATACAGTTATGAAATTCGTAACTAAACAGTGCTTCAAACCATATTGTTTAATCTATGACTTTTCCTCTGACAAGTGTGAAAACGTGTGCAGTGTGACAGAAGGTTCGCTATAGTAATTGCATGTTGTGATTGAATGAGAGAGTAACAACCACGGAAATAACTGTCTTGCTGAAATTGCTGCAGAAGGTAAGTTGCTCCTGTACAGTTTTAACTTATGCACCATCTGTTTCCCCAGTCCTTTAAATGTTCCTTCAACCAGTTAAGGGATTTTATTGTTGTTCCTGTAGGCATTGCCACATTTTCTCTGACCTTTTTGCACATTGTTCTTTGGAAAGAGTGTCTCTCCATCCCTTTCTGTCCCTCTCTCCCCTCAAACCCTGCCCACTGGGACTCATTCATGCACCACCCACATCTGACAGACCTCCCACCCATGTTTTCTAAAATCTTGCCAAATTAGCTAGCAAAGAGGAGATGATACACAGGCAAAACGCATGGGTCCCTTTGTGTATTTTTCCAGTAGATGGAGACAGTGTTTATTTCCCTGAAAGCTGACATTATTAACCATCAATCCAAGAATCAAGTAATATTCCAAAATTATTGTTATAGTCAAGACTTACCCAGTTGCGAGAAAAAGAAATATATTTGGATAATAATTCTGCTGCAGCCTTGAATTACAATGCTAAATCATTTGCACTATGGCACTAAGTAGAACTACATTCAATTCAACAGATTATCAAGACGCTAATTCTATATTAAAAAATAAGCAGCTGAAGTTAATAAAACCCCCCCCAAAAAACCCGTATCTTGAGATAAAGCATGTGCACTGTGCCCTTTACACATCAGCAAAGCACTACAATGGAACACCCAACACAATAAAAATGTGTTGTTATAGCGTGACATGCAGTGACGCTGTATCACATTACAACAGTAAGAACCGAGATTCCTTCAACTCAAACTTGGGGACGGACAACAAAAATAGGGGATTATCAGGTGAAACCAGCGAGCTGAGAGCTCGTAAGGAGATGCTCCCCCACATAAACCAGTGTGGATGTCACAACACAGTGAGAAAAGTTTAGGCGAGTTGAAAACTCAGTATTAGGAACTCACCTAAGGAAAAGCCAATGAGGGATTTAAAGCGAGAAGATAAAATTTGTGGATCAGAAAGTCCCTGAGCGATGAAGTGTTCTGAAAACGGCCATTAAACCCTGTCCTTACACTCCTCACTGAGCATCAGCTCTCAGCCAAAGCCGGCAGGGCACTGAGACTGACATTTGGCCTGACCCAGCACGGCCCTTCACACAAACTTTCTGCGCAACTACAGAGAAAATTATGGACAAGCTGGCAAGAGGTGCAGTTTTGGGGTTTTTTCATAAGCTAAAAATCTGTTGAAAATAATGAATTGCATCAGAACAACAGTAATTGCCAAATAGGCAAAAAGCAAAGCATATCACACTAGCCAATCTAATCATAAAAGGAATTACAGACCCTCCTTATCCCCGTGGGATTTGCTCCAGCCACCAGGAACCTTCTCACTTCTCTTGTGCAGCCTTTCTCTCCCTGCTGCTTCCCAATGTGCTGCTGTGGGAGGCTTTAGGAAGGGCTTCATCCTTGCCCAGTGATCGGCTCTCCCAATCCAAAGACCTTGCTTTATGACAAAAGAGCTGTGTTTTATATTCATGAACATATCGAATACACCAATATTTGACAAATCTCTACTACTTCTGCTCTATCTTTTTGGTAACTCGCTGTTCCATCTGATAGCAGCACTCACATTATCTATCCCCCTAAAGAACGTATCACCCAGCTGAGCATTTGATTAGCCTTTCCAGCCAGCGCTGTTTCCAAGAAGTCATCCAAAATCACTTTCAGAACATTTTCCCCCAAGGAGTTACAGCTAATTAAGAACCCATGCATGGTTTAGTCATTTACACGATTCCATTGTGGGTTCTGCAATTTTTATCTAAAGTCTTTGAAGTTTATATATAATGTCAGTCACTCCAAGTCATCAGCAAATTATAACCCTCTTTACTGCAGTGCTGGAAATGCTGTTAAATCTATGGAGCAAAACTAGTCCTGACACTGCTCCCCTTAATACTACTGTTAACCTCTTTCATCAAGAGAACGGCTTCTTTATTCCTTGTATTCATTTCTCATTTGCTAATTGATTTTTAATCCACAACTTCCAAAGGCCATCAACCTCTCCATCCCATGAATCTTTTCTGGTCTATTATTTGGTCAATAAACAACGCTGCTCATTCCCTCCACAACACCCAGGAAGGACTGGAAGGGGGATTGCAACACGAGCCTGGCCTAGTTGGTGACAGAAATAAAGTCGGAGACTCTCTCTGGAGCTTCCAGACTCAACAGTCAGAACTTTCATCCTTAGCTCAGTGACGGGGGCACACGCTGCCCCAGACAGGGGCAAAAATAGCAGTGCCAAGTGGAAGCAAACAGAAAATGGGGAGGCCAACATGTGACTTTTCAGTCTGGTTTTGAGCTGTTCTCAGAATAAACAAGAGAAATAGCTCGAACGTGTCATTGAGCGGCGGTCCTTGACCTTTCTCAGTCCGTACACCACAAGCAACATCAGCCCTTGCCTTCCCTGGCACGTGGGCCACTGTGACAGCAATTCTGCCCTCAGCTCACAGGATCCCATGACCACAGGATGGAGAGCACTGCTGAAGGTGCTGCCTTTCCTTCTCCAGAGGAAAACGTTGTATTTTACAGACGTTGTAACAGTAAGCACCGCACTGACTAATGACACATCAAAACGCTGTGGTTTAGGCTGCGCCACGAATATATTTGAGGTGACCTGGCTGACTACCAGCAAGCCTGTCTCATTTCTCTCCTTCAAATTATTCCTTTCAAAACCAGCGCCTAAAAAGCTTGACAAAACATAACTTGGTGTTACACTGTGCCTACCTCAAACCCTAACAGCTAACACAATACCTCTTCAGTGGGCTCCTGGTCTTTAAGCAGCAATCTTAAATACACCAGCAATAAAAAAGCATCAGCTATGACTGATTTTTGTCTCTTCAGCTGCTGGGGTCAGTCCAGACAACCCATAAATTCTTTATGGACTAAAAAGCAGAACATTAAAATACACAGATTAAGCTAAACCCACTTTAATACAGTTCAGGATTTTGGCTGTCACTTCACCTATAATTAATACCAGCACTAATACATTTTAGTCTATTAGAACCAGTATGGCCTTAAGTTATGATATGGAACAGCAAGTGGCCAGGTCCATAATGAGACTCAGAAAACCCACATGTGATCTGGCAGAAAATGTCATCCTTTCCCCTGTGTCCAGCCCTGCAGCTGCAATGCCCCTTCGTGGGGTCTCAAGCCCCCAGAGTTTCCAGGACATCACTCAGGATAGTGAAGGACACTTGTAATGGCTTGCCATCTACAGGGAAACCTTGCCTGAAAATTGGAATATTCCACCCAATTAAGGAAAACTGGGGGATGATGGAGGGTAGGAAGGGAAAAGCAATGAGGATACAAGTTTTAATTTAAGTTTCACCCATCAGATCAAAGAGTTTCAGAAAGCATTTGCCTGGACTGCTGACCCTAACCAGCCAAGGGGATGTTCCAGACTATATGACATCATGCTTGGCATATAAAGCTGTGGGATGGAGGGTGATGGAGGGGACATTGGGAGTGATGATGTTTGGCTTTACGTGTGATGGGGCTCTGCTTTCCTGGGGATGGCTGAACACCTGCCTGCCCACTGAGAGCAGTGAATGCACCGCTTGTTTTGCTTTGCTCGTGCATGCAGCTTTTGATCTCCCTACTAAACTGTGCTTAAATCAACCTGCGAGTTGTCTCACCTCACTCTTCTGGTTCTGCGATCAAGCGGCTCCGCGGTGCTCAGCTGCTGGCTGGGGTTAAACCACCACAGTTTTCAAGGATTGAAATGTTACAAATATGCCCCTCAAACAAACCTATCTGCAGCATACCACGATAGGGGACTTTACTGGCCCTGTAGAACCCGTGAGCCCCAGGAAGGCTGCTGTTTATTGACTAAGCCCATTTCTCCATCCAGGATCTATTTACATATAAACAGGCTTTGCTATAAAGGCACACCACGACATTAAAGGTAGAAGGAGGGGGGGAACAAGAGTTGGTGAGACCGCTTCCAAACACAAGTGTTGCAAGATATTTCCTTCAGCAAACAAAACTATTTTTATTCAGCCATCTCTACATCCCCTACGTTTTCAGAAAGATAAGCTCTCTGAGCTACCAATTACCTCATTTAGTTCCTGGGATGTAACGTAATAATACTCTACATATAAAGATAGGTTTAAAAGTCTTTTTTTTTTTAGTGCTGTCAATGCATTCAAAAGTCAGAAAACTCTAGAATTAAGATTGTTACATGTCTTACATATTTACTCTCCTGTGGATATACTTTTTACAGGTTAATGCTTTTCTTTCTGCTGAGTTCATAAGAGCACAATTCATGTTATCAGCATGAGTTAGGTCACTAAGCATTTTCTGAAGGGTGTGCCTCATCTCTCTGGGCCTTCGTGACTCTCCAAACTGTGCCTACAGCCAAACAACGCACTCTAGGAAAGGCTCTGTGAACATCTGGATCCATTAGTGGAACAAACCTGACTGTGATTCTGCCAGACTCAGCACAGCATTTCAGCTGAAGGAGCCAGAACACCATATACAACTTTCCTGTTGGCTTTTAGCTGGCTGTGATACAGCGGACAACCTTTAATCCAGCATAAAATTAGTGAGGTGCAGAGAGGTAACATCTAATATGACAAGGTTTTAGAAATTGAGCTGGAGTAATAATTTTATGCCGGAGCAGTGCTGTGGAGCACATGGCTGTGGCAGCCTTACCACAGCAGCAAGAGCCCCCGAACAGATTTACTGTATCATCAAACTGCAGTTGAAAATGAAACAACTTCATTTCCTAGTATGGAATACTCAAATGTGAAAATAAAAATCAGTACCAGAGTTAAAAATGCAGGGGCCTGACCCATCTCCCTCTTGTTTTGAATTTTTGTAGCTGGGGAGCAAATCTTGGCTTTGATTGCTGCTGAACTCCTGTTATATCCACCCTTCTCAAGTAAAGACCAGAAGAATACATTTTGCAAAGAGCAAACACCTGTCCTTCAGTTTGGCTGACCAGGGAGGCAGCACATCCCACACCTCCATCACCAGCCCAGCCAACCCCTCTGCTCCCAGCAGTGATGGAATGGACTCTGTGCTCATGCAACGACAGCAGCCACGCAGAGGAAACACTTCTTGCCAAGCCCTAAGTTTTGTTTCCACACTCATGGTCTGAGTGCTGTCCTGTCAGTCCCTGGCTCATGAGACCCCATGCTCTGAGGTGCTCAGGGTGCAGGCAGCCTCCAAACCACAGCGACACTGCTCTCAGCGTGTCTCCTACAGCTGCCTCCCAACAGCAGCCAGTGGAAATAAATGACTCCTTTATTATTCCAAAATGTTGGCTTCAAAACCATTGCCAAAAGAATCTGATTCTCAGAGCAAGAGTGAATTCATGAGACCCAGAGAGAACAAAAAGCACAAGGAACATCACTGCTGAATTTCTAAAAGCTTTACCCCACCTTTATCTCCTCAAGGATTTGCTGCCCCACTCATGTGAAGTCCTACTTCCAGATGTCCAGTGCCTGCTGCTTCTCAAGCAGCAGCTCACGTGGCATGGGCAGGAATTCTGGTATTTCTGGTGACTTCAAACACCAGTAACCTAGTGGATCAGACCCACCTTTCACAGTGTCTGCAAAGCTCTATAATCTCCCTGGTTTTTAGTGGTAAAACCATGTCCATCAGCTGCTCATTAATAAAAACTGGCCACATTATCTGCCTTTCTATATTAACAATGTAATACACGCAGCCCTCACAATGAGAAACGCTTTTGGACAGACAATACCTGGTTACAAAGCATTACAGAAAACATTCAGCTACTCAAAAAACAAACAAGCAAAAATCTTCTCACCTATAGCAGAATACAGAGGCAAGAAATGTTAATTTACATTTTGGTACACTCCTAAATTCAAAATAAAATTGCTTTTGTTTTTGTCACCCTGATCTTTATTAAATATTCCATTTCCATCCTTGGAGCAATGGTATCTTACTGTATATCAACCTTTGGTTGGAGACAAATTTTAAAAAGTACAAAATTTGTCCTACTGGGATCTAATTACCACAGCTGGAATAGGTTTTATCAAACAGATGCTTGTAGATTTTCTCCTTCGCTGTTTCCTTCTGGAAAAGACCTCTATAATATCCTTTTGGAAGTTTCCCACGCCAGTTGTACCCTGCTAATCAAACCTCATGGAGTGCAGAAATAGCCTTGCGTGCTCTACCTGTGAAAGAGCTTTCTGAGTTTATATATTTTGGGAATACATAAAAGCTCTCAGAGCAGCTTTTCCAGACGCTCCTTGCTCTCTGCCCTCACAGTTCAGCACCAGGCTGGGCCTTCATGGAGTCATTCTCATGATGCAATAAATTAGCAACATGAATCAGGTACATCGTTAACATAATCTTGTTAGCTTACGAAGAAACCCACACATTAAAACTCTGTTTCCCTAACAAAGCAGAAACACAACCTCCTCAGCCTGGCAGTGCCATTGCCTGCAGAGGCAGCCAAGGCTGGAAGGCTCTCACTCCACAGCAGATGGGGACTCCTGTCCTAGGGAAAAGCCAGGACCAAAAAGGTCCAGGACATGGCAACAGAGCACGGTGACTTCTGCTGGAGGAGAGATGACTAGCAGAAGTTCTTCACACAATCCCAGTGCTGCTCTGGGAAACCCCATGGCCAAAAATTCCCACCTGCCCGTTTCCACTTTCGGTCGCATCCCAAGTTTTGCTTTTCCAGCTCTTGTTGCCAAGTACATCCAAAAGTTCCCATCAGTGCATCACCTCTCGCATCTGCCAGCGGAACTTCCCACCTTGTACCAACACTGAGTAAAAACCAGCCTTCAGGAGAACATCATCTCTGCAGGATTAAGCTCACCTGCCACATCTCTTTTGCCCCTCTGGTTTTCAAGCTCCATGATGTAAAGCTTTCCCTCTCTACCCACTGGGAGGCATTAAGCAATTCTCCCAGGCTCTGCTGGATGCTGAGCTACACCACCAAGTGCTAGAGAGCCCTCAAACTCTAGTTATTCCTTCTACTCCTCCTTGCAGAGAATGTGGCCAGGTGAAACACCAGTAAGAGAGCTTTTCGTAGCAGATGCGTTCTTCAGTTTTAGATGTGGGATCAACACACATTTCCCTTGCAGGGTATGTGAACCACAGCTGGTTGATACACCAAAGCTGAAGATGATATGCTGCTGACTGGTCCACAGGGAAAACCAGAAGATCCTCCCAAAAAAACAGGCTCAGAAAAAAAAAACAAAATGGCAAAATGATTATTTATCTCCTGCTGTTTCTCTTTCCTTTGAGCTTGGCCAGGTTGGGCTGCCTAGGCTTGACACACTTGTCTGATCTGTTATTCACGGGTTCAAATAGAAAGACGGGCATAAAGATCACTAATCTGACATCAGCAGCTGAAGTTTACAGGCTCCATATCCATCAACAACCTCCAGCTCCAACCACTAAATGCAAAATACCTCAGAAAAACTAAAAATGAACAGGGTATAAAATGGGAACAGCTCCAAAATGTTGACATTCCTCCCAAAATATTTGCCCATTGTCTTGAGTTACAGACGCAGCAGGTTTCACCAGACCCATCTTTGTAGTCTGACCATTATTTCCCATAACAACAGATAGATCCATTTTAAAACGATGATAATAATTAGAAATTCCTGCAGTTATAACTGTACAATGCATAATTATTAAATATATATATATCTATAGTTACCATCCCAAAAGGCTTTGGGCTGGGGAATGGAATGGGACAGGGATTCACATGAGCTGACCTACAACTAACTCTCTGCACTCCTGAATTATCATTTTTTAACCTTGGGGAAAAATTGAATTCTGCTACTGAATAAATTTAGCATAGAGTCAACTTAATGATCACATTAGTCCCTGTCTGTTCTCCCAATGCCCATCCACAATTTAATTAACCTAATTTTGTAGGTTACTTTTTGGAGCTATTTTTAGGGAGTTTAATCTAAGTTGTCCCCTCTCTGAAGATGGTTACATGAGTTACCTTTCTTCTACCAACCATGCCATCACCATTTGGATGTTAAATGGAACATGGCTATGCCAAGGCTTATTCTGACTTCATTTGTCAGTATTTCCCTGCCCAAAATTCAGGGGGATTTTTTTTTTTTAAAATCTGGTTCATTCCTCGGACAACAGAAATCATTCCTGCTGCTTCACCAACCTTCTGGAAGATGGATTTTCTTCAGCGGGACTAATAATGCAATCATCATCATGGGCTGATTTAATTACAATGGGGGAGGTGGAAAAAGACCCTATACATCATTTTCCTGGAAGCAAGACCCACACACCAGAGGTCTTATGACAAAGCCCTGGCCTGCCAGCCCACACAGACTGCAGCTGTAGCAGCCAGAGGGGTGTCTGGTGGGGAACACACTGACAGAAAAACCTCATTATCCCCACCGGGGAAGTGACGTGTCTATTCCCTTTGTCTGCAGAGGGTGGGCATGACTAACAACCCACAGGGCTGTTACTGTGTGGTTTGTTTGCCATGGTGCACAGTTAGCTGCAAAGCTAGAAAGCAGGCAGCTAAAAAAAGGTACCGAAATTACCACTTAGGGCAGGAGCCCGGGAAAGGCTTAAAAATGGACGGAATTGCCATTTGGAGCCTGGGATTTGCCTAAACTGTTTGGAAAGGGAACCTCAAAAAAAAAGGAGATGCTAGTGCCCCAGCTGATCCCTAGAGAGACTGGGCATCTTCTGGAAGGAATGCATAACTACCAGGGTAACATTTTGAGCGATGGTGATACGGGCTGTCAAGATCCCACATGTAACAGATTGCTGTAGACTCCTCTTTGCCTTTGCTGAAAGGATGTCTGAGATTTTTATCTGAGAATAACAAACCTGTTTTGTTCTGTATCCTTAGTGCTGGTTTTGACCAATCTGCTGGCAAATCAGCCTTTCCAGCCTCAATCTCTGCCTACTGAAAACACATCAAACAATTCCTTATACCTCTAATGGGTAAGAGATGATGGCTAAGGCTTTCAAGTTCCTTTTCCAAAATATTCCATCTATGTTTTACGGAAAAAGCAAGCTCTTGGGGGGGGAAGGGGTGTCCCTGCAGGAGACCTCAGCTGTCTCTGTTATTCTAATAAAGTCAGCTCAAGTCCCTTAAAAGCTAAGGGGGGGAATACAATGTACCCTGCGTAGTGGAGAATCTAACTCCGTACCCTCTATGCTCTTCTAGCAAGTAAGAAGCAGAAAATAAAGGATCATTTCTAAAAAGTTAAGAGGGTTACAAAAGTTTTCAGGTAAGTGTCAGAAGCATGGCTGACAAACACGGAAAAACTAACTCAGAAGAACAACAATAACAAAAAGGCTAAGTAACGGAAGAGATTATTAATGATCACAAAGCCTGACCTGTAACTACATGCCTTCACATTAACTCAGCATAAACATCAAACATTTGCCTTTTCTAGCCTTCATCTAACAAAAAGGAAGTTCTATTCTCTTCTGAAGTGTTCCTACACATGCAATAATAACCATATAAGATTGTTAATAGAATAATTGGTTTTTTTATATTTCAGCTATTGATTATATGCCATGGCTAATAATATCTAATTGTTCTTTTATAGAGATGTTACGTGTCATGTTAGCAAATAACCCCTTATGGTTAACCTCGCTCTGACTAAATTTATCAGTACACCACTGCCCATTCTCAACGAAATATTATAAATCATTAAAATGACAAATCCTTAGTAACAATTATATATAATTGGTATTTTTAATACATTATGTGTGTGTATAAAACCGTGCTTCTACTGTAGCACTTTCTGCACCTTATGGATATTTTCAACAACACTGGGCATCTGTAAGGTACAGAATTTCATAGCAAACACCTTATCAAGGAAGGATACCATCAGCTATTAGGTTTCCTTTAAATATCTGCAATGTTTTGGTCAATAATAACATGAAAAAGTTAAATACAATGTAAACGTAGCATAAATAATTAAAATGCTCCGTTCACTCAGGCTGGGACCTTTACAGGAGGAAAACAAGAATGTGCATACCATAAGCATCCCTTTTTTTTTTTTTTTTTTTTTTTTTTTTTTTTTTTTTTTTTTCTCTCCAAAATTTCCCCGGGTTTTTT